>CAIGRN010099221.1:0-11716 GCA_903798345.1 Fraxinus anomala
GAAGTATTCCTTTGTTGCTGCTCCCCGTTCAACTGCCAGTGATTCATTTTGATCATTGTTGTTTGCCATCTTCTTCGCATACACATTTATTGCTTCAGAATTTTATGGGTATGAGGTGATTTGTAGCTCTGATACCATGATCAAAACTGGATTTAAGAACTGGATTAGAAAAGGACTACATGTGGAGTAAAACTTATGTGTATTTCATGCCAACTCTTCAAACATCCGTCCAGCATTTATACAAACTAAATGGTAGTGGAAAGGTGACAGCTAATCCTAACAAACTAACAGAAATGGCAGGCAACACGTGAAAGCTAAATGAAATAAAATGAAGTAAAATTGATAATTCAACAAGAGTCCCTACATTTTATTGGCGATCTTATGATGCTCAATAATTTTAATGAATAAAATCAACAAGTTACGTTAAAAAAGATGTACTAACGTACAATTAAATCATTATCACAAGCAAAATTTTATAATCTTACAACATGATATTCCTCTTATTTTATATTTATTGGATCAATTTGGGTCTTTTTTTATTAGGGACAATTTCAATATCTTGATCACAAAATACAACCAAAAGTAAACTAAACTTACTTTTATTATACCCTAGAAACCTTGACCTCTTCTAAAGCCATGACAACTATCAAAAACAAGAATTAATATGAAGGTCCACCACTTAAACCCCCACCCCCACCCCACACACACAAACACATAACCAGCCCTCACTATACATTTTTACTTAGTCCTCAATCTTCTCTCTCTTCATTTCATTTCCATTTCTTCCCAAAAATATGAAGGTAATGGCTTTAAAACTTCACAACCTACTCTCTTTACTACTGTTTCTCTACACTATTCTTGATTTTCCAGCCACCACGACATCGCAAGAGTGCCCGTATCCATGTTATCCTCCACCAACCGGCCCTGGAAACAACCCTCCGGTGACCACTACACCACCATCACCACCGGTTCCCACCACTGCCCCACCAACTTCTTTCTCTCCTCCGGCTTTCACCACCCCTCCTGCAGGCTACTTTCCATTTACTCCTCCATCACCTTTTAACGGAGTTACTCCACCGCCGCCCGAGCCAATATTGCCGTGGTTTCCCTATTATTACAGAAAGCCACCTCATCAAGATCAGTCCTCATCAACCGCTCTGATTCAAGGATCAAGAACCATGATCATCATAATCCCTCTACTTGTAATTGTTTTTTCTACTGTTTTTCTCTGAGTTTTGAATTTTCATGTTATTAAGAGTATTAGATTATAATTTATAGTAAGAATCCTTGCAGAATATGATGATGTGTTCTGTTCTTGAGGAAATTAGTTAAAATTTTTGGGATGATGATCATGAGAATGATGATAAACAATCTTGTGGTTTACGTTTCGTATTGTAGTTTTGTTTAGAATTTCAAATTAGTTGATTGCATCATGTAGTCGAATTATTGAGGGTATGCATTAATTGTTCATCAAATTCACACCTATAATTTTGTTTGATTATGGGCCATTATGTGGAAAGAAACTTTTTAAGTATTATATTTTTGTTGCTTACAAAAAAAAAAAATAAAATAAAAAGATTATCTTGATATATTTCGTCTTACTATTTATCATATTCGTTTGAAGCAATTCATGAAATTCATGAATTCTGTACGTAATATTGGACCAAATTGACAACAGTATTTATGATCTAATAATCAATTTCTTTAGGTACCTAAGGACTAAAATGATATAAAAAATTAAAATTTTAACACATTTTGTTTACTTATAATGTATGTTGCATCTTAGTACAAGCTACAAACTAATTACAAAGGATATTGACAATATTCAAGGATTGTAGTCTTTACAATTATAAATATTAATTATTTAGAGAAAAGAGGTATCGTTTACTTACCCCCATATTTCTTGGGCCACAACAAAAGTAAAGCAGAAAGAGAGAACATTTTACTTTTGTTTTTGCTTCCTTTTTAAATGCACAAAAGACTTGAAGATCATTTTTTTCAAAGACTAATTAAAAAATCATTGAAGCCAACAATATTTACACCTTGAAACAATTTTTTTTTTTCAGTTCGATACTAACAAGCTGAATATGATCTTCATATTTTAACTCCTTTTATTGAGATCGCATACTCTTATAAATACATACATCTTTAGACAGATGTAAGCGATACTTTAATTATTTGAGTCATTTTTCTTTTAATTTATTTTATCACCTAACTTATATAATATGACAATCACCAACCAAAATTGTTGACCCCAAGTCTCCATTCCAAATTATTGACTAAATATGTTTGAAATCCAAAGAAAGTTAAAAGACAAATAAAAAGGGGGGAAAGGAGTAAAGAAAAAAAGAGGAAAGAAGAGTGATACAAAAGTAGCACCTTGCCAATTTTTCCACATGGAATTATGGAAAAAAGAAGACTATAAAACAAAGACTTTTGACCTTACTGTCGGAATTTTAAAATACGGTAGGGATTTTTTTTCTTTTTAAAAAAAAAAAAATATATATTATTTTCATTATTTTATGTATTATTTATTTGGACTGTCATACAACGCGTTCTTTTAACGACCAAAATATATAGCTCTACTCGTCAACAATTTATATGTTTCCTTGAAATAATTTTGAACCCTATCGAGTTCAAATTCTTGTGTCGTTAAAAAAATAAGAAAAAAGAGTAGTGTTTTCCGAAAGAGCGACAGTTTTTGGCCTAACGCGTACATTCGGCGCCCGACTTGAGCTCTTCAGTGCGTACTAACTTCTAGTGAAAACTCAACAAAAAATGAAGCAAAAATGATGCAAAATTCTCCATATTTCAATGTAACGTCAGAAATTTCGGCAACTATTGCATCAGAAAATGAGTAAAGACAAATAAGGTAATGCGCCAGTCGACATTTCATTCTCGAAGTATCTATATATGATCTATTAATAAATAAGATATACCATACTAAGCTGATAATTTCATATCGTGTTAATCCAGTGTCATTAGGCGGTACCTAGAAAATTCAGGGTGCACATTTGAGTTTTCGAACGATATGCATATATTTATTAATTGAACTAAACTTTACATCGCATACAACATTTCCAATGTGGAAAGCGAACTCCCCAAACTGACATTCTCTTGTAACACCTCGTAAAAAGTAGACAAATATGCACGAACTAGTCTAGTTTACGGAGAACATGCAATGATAGTAAGCAAGTTGAGTTTGACGATGCGTGAGCCTCAAGGGAATATGTTCATAAATCATATTCACGAGGCAACGCCAACTGCTAGTCGACCAGTTCTTGAGCTACTTCCCAGTCCAGTATAGCTATGCCTCCCATTTCCTGGCTTCTGCTTTCCATCGACTTTTGGGCCCTTATAAATCTTGTTAACTTCTGGCACTTTATGGCTCCGAATGTTTATACGCTTATCTTTCTCTTTCTGTTTAGTCCCACCTACTATGTCGTTCACTGCAGCTTGTATTGGATGATTATTGCTGGTTTCTACTTCTGGAGATGCTGGAGATGATGGAGTGCTATCAGAAGTGACAGTTGAATAGCAGCTGGTTTCGCCTGAGATGAATGGTGAATCACTTGACTTCACAGATTTGCTGATGGAAAGGGTTTGATAAGTTCCTTTGCCTGAACTTGATGAAGATCTTTCAGAAATTCTAATACCAGGACTTGAAGGTTTAGTCATTGGTGTTCTTGTTTTGGCGTTACTTTCTGTGGCCTGTATAGAAAGTATCTCGGATAAAATTCTTCACTGACTGATGATTTTAGTAAACTATTTGGAAGTACATTGCACAGCTAAGAAAATATATTAATGGAATGCCGAAGAGTGAAGGGCATATTAAAGAAACAATGACAAGTGATTAATATCAACACAGAGAAACATCAAAATGTGAAGTGATTTGTGAAGCGAATGGTCTGTACAAAATTGGTACTTGAAATTCATTTTATCTGAAGATTCCCTTTTGGATTAGAGCTAATTTTTAATGATAAAAACCTTAATCGGAAGAACTATTGAATCACAAAGAAATGTATACCATGAATCTTAAAGAATTAAAATCATGACCGAAAACATTTAAATAATAGAATAACGAAAATAGTAGGTTCAGGCTTTGACAGGGAAAATAAATGTAAGTAATATGCAAGATGTAACTGAAATTTAGGAATTTTCAGTGAGGCATGAGGGTCAGACTTTACAACTCTGCTCTGTACGAACTCGATAAGAGTTCTATGAAAGGGCAACATAGAAATAATTCACTATAAAAAGCCATTCATCAAATATGAAAGTTCCACTTACTTAAATTATATCCTTTTTAATAATAATACTAATAATATATACACATAATTATCAAATTAAAAATAAAAATAAAAAGAAAAAAATCATTGCTTTATCGCATTGTTCATTCCTGGGAACAATAAGAAGCAGATCGATCAAAGGCCTCAGAGCAAATTACAATTTCTACTTTTACTAAAGTACAAAACCTAGTTTGTACTTGTGAAGTCATTTTATCTTGATTTATGTGAAAGATTTGACCTTTCTTGAAGTAGAACAATATAGTGCCTTGGTTCAAGGTTTAAAAATGGTTTTCTGGACAAAAATTAAAGGAACTATGATACGGAACTTAGCAGCCGTCTGATTTTTGAACCTTTCTTTAAGATTAGGGCTAGGTGAAATGAGAAAGCACATTTTGTAACATATTAACCCAAATCTAAGAATGGGCTTTAGAAAATTAAAAATTCCATTTATGCCAGTAATCCATGTTGATCACAATCACAACAAAAAAGAGAGATGTTCTCAAGAACTGGGATGTCAAAAGGGGTGACTCGTGAGTCAGCTCGGCATGGCCAGGAGGCAAGTCATGGGGCGAGCTGAGCCATGATTTCCGTGTGAGTCGCTAGTTGGCTCGCAAGTAGGTTTGGAGCCAGCTATTGACTCACCATAAATATTGTAAAAGCAGCCTCTATGTCTGCCTGAATTTGAAACCACAATTTATTTATTTATTGTTCTTTTTTATGAAAACAACAAAAATAAAATAAGGTAAAAAACATAAAAATTAATGGGGCTAATGGCTCGGCCCAACCATAGGCGAGCCAAGCTGAGCCGATTCGTCTTGGTCCATTAACATCTCTGCAAGAACTCGATTGATGAAGAAGATCAAATGATCAATTGAGTAAAAGCATTCAGTCAAATGCAAGGAAACATATGATCCAATAGCAGAAAGGGTATTTTCAGGCGTCTCAAGGTTACTCAATGGCATTAGAAGAAGAAAGAAAAGAATTTGATGTACCTTGCTTCTATCTGACCCTTTCCCAGCTCTATGATAAAAGGAAGGCATGGGTGTAGCTTTGAAGTTGAGGCTTCTTCTCAGCTGTTTAATTTCCGCTTTCTCCTTTTCCTGCAAAAAACAGAATAAATGCCAACTTAAAATTTTTCAAACCTCAAACTGATGTGCAAACGAACAGGCACAAAAGTAACAGGACAATGGTATGGAATTTTTTTAATTTGATTTTGACTCTTCTTCTATAAGAAAACTAACATAATTATCAGTATATCAACGAGAAACATATGCTAATTTCCATCTGACTGTTAAGTAATCCATCCACGTGCCCTGTTCTTGACATAAAAAGAAAAGAAACTCTCTCCCAGTCATAGCATTTCTACAGTTTGTTACCTGACTGTTTGCTTGAAGTTGGCCAATTTCAGTCTCCTTTGCATGCGCTTTTCCCTCTGACTTCATATGATACTAAAAAATATATAAAAGAACTTATCAGACACAGAGATAGTTATTGTATAAACATGCTTCAATTGACGGAGTAGTGAGCTTTCTTGCCTCTTTCCTTCTCTCTGCATGTTCACCACTTCTGGAACTGAAATCAGAGCCATTCCGCCTCATGCCTGGTGTTAAACTTGCGGCTTGTGTGAGCCTAAGTGACATTATTCATTTATGAGATCAGAAAAACTCACTGCACAAATATAACGTAAGTTACTAAGTTGTTTCTTATAAGAACCTGTTTGCACTTTGACGTGATGTACTAGCAGTCTTCTGCAATGATGAAGGCCTAGACACAGAAACATTCTGGATTCCTGATTCTTTATTAGTGCTGAAATCAGAAAGAGGTGATTCTTCGTATTATTCATGATAGAAACAAATTTGACATCCACTGAACTAACAGAATGAGAAAATTAAGTACCTTTTAATCTCTCGGCTAACCTTTTCCTTTGAACCCCGAAAAACCTGAGGAAAGGGAGAACCAGTATATTACAGGAAGAACATTATAGTCCAAGAATACTGAGTAGACAAAATGATACAAAAGCAGCAAACAATTAAAATTATAGAGAGACAGTATCACAGCAAAGAATTCGGATTTGAAAATGTAATCACTTGAATAGTATTCAAAAAAGTAAAAATCACCTCATATTTATGCATTTTGTGCATTGAACATTTGTTCTGAGCAACAGTTTCTGGAGTCTTCTTTTCTGCCTTAGATCTTACTGGAGTGTCATTGACTCTTACTCTAGGCTTTCCAGAACCTTTAGGAGTTTCACTAATCATATTTCTCTTCTCTTGTGCAACACTAACTCGAGGTGTCAATCTTGGCTTCATGTGTTTGATTTCAGATGCAACCCTTCCCTACATTCCAGATAGTAGACATGTAAAGCAGGGAAAAGATGTGATATACACAAAGATCCTATTCAAGAAACAGAACACAACTGGAAACACAATAAAGAAAATACATTTAATTGCCGAATGCATCTAGCCAGTAAAATCTCAATATCATAGTCCAAAAATTATTACAGAACCAAATCACCATATCAACTAGTTTTGAATTATAGAAAGAGAAATACTGGCCTTGTTGGTTTTCAAGACAATACATAAAGGACACACCTCAAAATCCTGGACTGAGCGGCCTGCTTGGTTTTCTGGTCTAGCACCAATATTTTCCTCAGCAACATGATTATTGGGGTGCAAGTCAATGGCCACGGTTGTCCAATGCCTTGTATCCAAACTGGATCCTTCTTCCTGAACATTCTGTTCTATTTTAATCTTTGACTCAGAATTGGCCGGAACTAACTTGCCAAATTCAGTGTGGTTTGCATCTTCTGCCTTTTCATGTTCAGTAACAAAGCCTGCACCATTGGTATCAGATGAAGGTTCTAATTCAGTGAGAGTTGCATCTTCTGTCTTTTCATGTTCAGCAACAAAGTCTGCACCAATGGTATCAGATGCAGGTTCAACCTGAAGTTCATAAAATGATGCAGTAAAATCTCCACTTTTTGATTCTGATTCAGTAACATCATGCTCTCTGTCATGTACTGAGCCGTGTGAACTCTGATCAATATGTGCGGTACAATTGCCCTCATCCTCGTGCTCATGGTGCTCATCATAACCCGTACTTTTTGAGATGTCATTTTCACTGGATTGATATTCCATCCCATTCAGACACTCAGATGAACTCTGGCCAAGAAGTCCCCTCTTTCTAAAATGAGCCTCAAAGTACGCCTTTTTTTCAGTAACTGAACCTGGTTTTGAGTATTTCTCTACCTCTTCCAGATACCTGTTGTGCGAGAAGGATGACCTCCGCTCCCAACAAAGAGCTTCTGTTTCGAACCTTCCAAATGAAATAGAGCCAGAGTGCAGATTATCTGCCTGTTCATTTCAAGAGAGTAGATATTGAGAGGTGAAAAATAAGAGATCCAGGAAAATTACAATAAATGGGCTTAGCTACTTTCCATTTCGAAACATAAAAAAGGAATATGCCAACCTTTTATATGTTCACTTACAGCTAGAATTGACGTCACCCATTGCTTTGTTAAAATTCAGCTGATTTTCGAATAATTATGAAGATGTTACTTTAGGGGTTCTAATATCTTATGCTAGATTAGATAAGTTCACTCTCCCCAAAGTAGAATTACATCAAGTGAAAAAATTCCTCTCGTATGTTAGAAAGCAATTTTATGAATTCCTGCAGTATTGAAAGCTGTACTAGAGATTTTGATAATTGTAATTAATGTTTACATGCTTTCAATTTATATAATGCATACCATTATAGTCAATAGAAGAGGATTCTATAATCTTTTACTGGCTTCCAATTTTGAAATCTCAATTTCATGCTGCTGAAAACACTAGATATTTACTTCTCGATTTCATAACACTACCTAATGGTTAACAGAGTAACTATTTCCCATCCCATGAATCATAAATAAGCATTTGATAACACTACCTAATATCATTATATCGTTTAGTGCAACATCATAACATAAAAGGGATCAATAATAGAAAGAAACTTCAAACAAGGATATCTCCATAAGGGACGACATTCCAGAATAGAAACGCAGATTTATGGCTTATCCATTCTACTGCCAAATCGTGTCCAATACCACAATCTCATATAAACAAGACCGTATCGTTTATACATGAGCTATCACACCTCGTACCACAATCTCATATAAACAAGACCGTATTGTTTATACATGAGCTATCTAAACAAGACCGTATTGTTTAATTTTAATTCCAAGGTACCCATTCCATGTTTTTGAACGAATGTTAAAGAGTTTCAACATATCAGAAACTTGTTCAACATTGAGTCAAAGTCTGATCTAATGTCAAAAATGGCTTATGGTGCAAAGTAAAAAATCATAATTCAAATTACATAACATCTTATGGGAAAAAAAAAAAGTATCTGAAACCAATAAATTTTACTGTACATGATTTGAACAAATTTCACACAAAGGAACCCATTTTTTTTTTGGATAAAAATTTAAATTTAGGAAAAATAAAAAAAGGAGAAAAAGTAGATTCATTGCAAAAAAACTCATCATGCCCCCACAAAACACAGATCAAATCATTGCTTCATCATATGAATAGATCCAAAACCTCCAAAAGATAAAACAAAATAAATAAATCCATTAAAGGGTACCTGAAAATTAAGCCTGAAAGGCTCTTCAATTTCACCCGCCATTTTTGAACTGTCAGCACTTCCTTAGTGTAGAATCAGTCATGAATCAAACCCATAAACCAAAATACCAAATACATTCATCTAATCCTTCAGCATACACAAAATCACCAAAAATAACGTAAAAGACAAAGAAGCCCACAAAGATTGTTCAATAAATACAGGGAAATAGGAGTAATTATGGTATGAATTCTTGGAATAAAAGTGAAAAAAGAATCACTTCTTTGCTTAAAACAGGAGAGATTTGTCCTCAAGAAATCTGCTAAATGAAGTGAAAATGGCAGTTCCTATTTTCACAAGGGGAATCTAATAGGGTACTAAATGGAAGTTACGGTACAACATGATCATTGCCTATTTTTCAATTTTTTATGACCGTTGGATTTCATCTGATCTGATGGTCAGTGAGAGTTAAACGTGCAATTTAAAAAGTCTTTACACGTGTCAGTGAGTGAGTGCTCATCTATTGATGCAAAAGGGTCTTCATCATTTGCTTGGATGGGAGATCATGAGCGTGTGATTGATTCATGACTTGGGCCATCTTTGATTCTTATTTTTTTTTTTTAAAGAAAAAAAAAAACACATTTTTCCTCCCGTCTTTTTAATCACAAATTTTCAATAAAATAGTATTACGTGCAATCCAAAAACTTTTCATTTATTTTTAATGACACATTTTCTATCAATTTACTATTCAAAAATACATTTTACGTCCAAAATTAGACTTAAACATACCCTTAATGTTTTCTTATCTCTTTTGGCTTAAAAGTCACAAATTATAGAAATATTATACTTGTACATCAACTTTTATAAATAAGGGGCTACACCCCCCTCACATGAGGGTGAGACACACTGCATAAAATATTTTTTTATTTAAACGGGTCTCACCCCCATGTGAGGGGGTGTACACCCCAATGTACATTGTGATGTACAAGTAGCAAAATCGAAATAACATTATTCATTTTGTATAATCTAGGAGTTCCATTTTTTGTCTTTAGTGCATTGGGCAGAAACTAATAATTGTTTTGTACAGTCTTAAATTAACCTAATTGTGATTCAATAAATGTAATCTGAATTATACACACCTGATCAGGTCCCATGGCAGCTTCTAAAAAGTCTTGAACTTAATTTCATTAGTGATGAAAGTTAAGGGACTGCGTGTACAATAAGGCCAAAACAATTAGAAGTCTGGGCAGATTTATGGTGGGAGCAGTTGGGTCACCTGCCCCCACACTAAATTTTTTTAATTGAAGATTTTGCACAATATTTTCCAAGATTTTGTACAAAAATTTCAAGAATTTCTAAGTAGTTTTCAATTTTTCCCCACAGTTAAAATTTTGTAAAATTTGCTCACACAACTCTATAATCCTAACTTTGCCCCTGTTAGCAGGCTCCAGTGGAGCCCTAGCCCTATTAACAAGTCCGGAGGACAGCCAGGGCAGCACATTTAGATTGCCATAGCAAGAGAAAAAAATTATTTCTTGTTCCCTCATGTGATTTCACGGTTCCTATTTCGAAATCTAGAATTCATCACGCTTTAAGGTTAAAATGCCGATGTTCCCTACATGTAAGGGTTTGTAATACTATTCATAGGCCTTGACAATATTGATCTTTTAGTGAAATCCCAAATCTCAATAGGACCAACACAAGGTGAAGAGAATCAGTTTTTGCTATTTTATCGTTTCTAGCAGAAATAAAACATGGACACAAAAAAATGTACAAATGAGGTGGTCAACAGATCACAAGACCTCCCACATCTACGCAAGTTGGATTCCGCACATTTGGACAAATAGTTAGACACACGTAACCTTCTCCAAAATGGGTAGTGTTGGCCGCGCACACTTCGACTGTCAAGTTAATTCGAGCAATAATTATGAGTGTGGGAGTCATACATTTATCTCATTCATCCCCAAAGTTCATTGAAGGCTTTCATTTTAAGCTCTCCCCACACCCATAGTTATTTCTCAAATTCACTTGACGGTCGAGTGACCGCGGTCAACTTCACCCCTTTCAGAGAAGGTCACACGTGCCTAACAGTTTGTCCAAGTGTGTAGGAATCCATGTACAATAATATTTTTTATTTTCTTAGATTTTGTCTGTAAGAAATTATTGCATAATCCACGTACTTACTTAATTAGTAAATAAAATAAATAAAAATGTGTAATTATTTGTACCGTATTGGAAAAATTTATTTGACTAGTCAAAATAAATTGGACATCTTGTTTAATTCATATAAAGTACAAAATTGAAGTTTTTGCATCTAATACGTGTTATATGACTCGAATGCATGATTGATTTGATCGTACCACTACAATGTATATTTTTGCTCGTTTTAATGGGAAAGCAATCCATCTAGGTGGAGGAAGCATAAGTAGGTATACCATCTTTTGCACTTTTTATTCGTTGTAGAATTGGAACCAAATAATGGGCTTAGTCTGATTCTTCCATAAAATTCTCATTTTTAAACCGTTCAATTTTGATTCTCCATATGGAAATACCAATAGGCCAATTACTTCTTTATCCATTTTTTACTCATAACCTTACACTTTATCCAAATTAATCTTTGGATTGATTTTTAAACATAGTTCGTCTCTCCAAAAATGACCGGTCGTTGACGTTTGTTCGACCCTCAACAGTCCAGTTCGGTCCGGTCCGGAGCTAATGTCCACCGTTAATGGCATCGAGCCACGTGTAATTTCCAGAATCGACACATAGTTAACTCTTATGTCAGTAGACCAAAAACAGGAGAAAGTAAGAGTCCGAGTTGAGGCACCACG
>CAIGRN010099260.1:0-17356 GCA_903798345.1 Fraxinus anomala
ATGATTACTCGATTCACCAATATTTGTAATGGCCTTAAAGGATTTGATAAATTTACTAATGGTGAACTTGTTAGCAAAATTCTTAGGTCTATCTCGGAAGATTATGATTCATTAAGGATGTTGATAGAGAACACCAAAGATATCAACGCATATCCTTTGGAAGATCTCTATGGAACCTTGATGACCTATGAGCTTAACAATGTCGAAATCAAGGAGAAGACAAGAAAGAGCAAAGAAGAATCAAAGGAGGTTCCTAAATGCCAAATTGCCTTAAAATCGGCAATCGACAATTGATGAAGGACAACAAGCAACAACATGAGTGATAAAGAGTTCGATGATTTAGTTCTTCTTGTCAAGAAATGGAGAGGATTTCGAAACAATTGAAAGTTTCAAAAGAAAGAAATAAGAAAATCATTTGCTACGATTGTGACAAACTTGGCCACAAAAAAATTGAGTGCCCAAATAAAAAGAAAAACTTCAAGAAAAAGGCATTCCAAGCAACATGGAATGAAAGTGATGATGATGATCACAATGAAGATGAAAGTCAAGAAGAGATCGCCAACATGGACTTTATGACAATCAATGATGAGGTACCAAGGAGGACAACGGGCAAATGGTTCCTATATAGCGGATGTTCAAAGCACATGACTAGAGATAAAACCTTGCTATCAAACTTCAAAAGGAATTATGGAGGCCATGTCACCTTTGGAGACAATGTTAAAGGAAAAATCATTGGAATTGAAAATATTGGTAACCATCTTTCACATTCCATTGAAAATATCATATTGGTAGATAACCTCAAACATAATTTACTTAGCATTAGTCAATTATGTTACAAAGAATATTATATTAAATTCAATGCTTCCAAATGTCTCATAAATGATGCTACATCTAAAGATGTATTGTTTGTAGGAAGTCGAAACAAAGATGTTTATATCATAAATATCGATTTTGAAAACAATGAAAAATGTTTAATGGGTCTAAAAGAGGATACTTGGCTATGGTATAGGAGACTAGGCCATGTTAGCATGGAACTCCTTTCAAAAATCTCTAAAAATTACTTTGTCAAAGGTTTGCCAAATTTAAAATTTGAAAAGGACAAATTTGCGAGACATGTCAATTTGGTAAACAAGTAAAAAGCTCATTCAAATCAAAATTACACTCATCAACTACAAAACCATTTCAATTGCTCCACATTGATCTTTTCAGACCTTCTAGAACCGCTAGTTTAGGCGGAAAACACTATGCTTTCGTTATTGTTGGTGATTTCTCAATATTCACTTGGGTTCTTTTTTTGAATCTTAAAGATGAAGCTCTCAAGAAATTCAAACATTTTTGCAAAAATGTTCAAAATGAAAAAGAATATTCAATTTCAACCATTAGAAGTGATCATGGTAGAGAATTTGACAATTTTGCCTTTGATGAGTTTTGTAATAAAAATTGATATGAACACAATTTTTCGACTCTTAGAACTCCCCAACAAAATGGAGTAGTAGAAAGGAAGAATCGTACATTACAAGAAATGGCTAGAACCATTCTTAATGAAAATAATTTGCCAAAATATTTTTAGACCGAAGCCGTCAACACTGCATGTTATATTATCAATAGAGTTTTGAATAGTCGTAAGGAAACCAAAACTCCATACGAGTTTTAGAAAAATAGAATTCCTAATATTAGCTACTTTAAAGTTTTCGGGGTGTAAATGTTTCATTTTAAACACAAAAGATAATTTGGGAAAATTTGATTCAAAATCTGATATTTGAATTTTTCTTGGTTATTCATCGACTAGCAAAACATATAGAGTTTTCTACAAAAGAACTCTAGTCGTTGAAGAATCTATGCACGTTACATTTAATGAGACTAATCATNGATGATGATGTAGGTTTGGAAGTTCCATTCGAACAAATGAACATTCAAGATCAAAACAAAGAAGTGCCTAACGAAGGAGCCCAATGCTCAAGAAAGTAAAGAAAAATCAATCGAGTTTCAAGATGATCCCCCGCTACCAAATGAATGGAAGTTTGTTCCATCTCATTCAAAGAAATTAATAATAGGCGATCTATCTAAATGTATCACCACTAGAACCTCTCTTACAAATCATCTTGGTAGTTGTATTCATTTCACAAATTGAACCTAAAATTTTTAAAGAAGCCGAGTTTAATGCAAGAAGAACTGAATCAATTTGAAAGAAATCATGTTTGGGATTTAGTTGCTAGACCAAATAATCAAACCGTAATTGGTACAAAATGAGTTTTTAGAAATAATCGGGATAAAAATGGGATAATTGTGCGTAACAAGGTTAGATTGGTAGTCCAAGGTTACAATCAAGAAGAAGACATCAATTATGATGAAACATTTGAACTAGTTGCTAAATTAGAATTCATTCGCATGCTTCTTGTTGTTATTTGTCATAAAAATTTCACTCTTTATCAAATGGATGTCAAAAGTGCATTTCTAAATGGTTTCATTCAAGAAGAAGTTTTGTCGAACAACTTCCCAATTTTAAAGATCACAAAAATTCAGACTATATTTTCAAACTTTGTAAAGCTCTCTATGGTCTAAAACAAGCTCCTAGAGTTTGGTACGAACGATTGATCAAGTTTCTTATTTCAAACGATTTTTTAATTGGAAAGGCGGACACCACTCTTTTTGTTAAAACTCACAAAAATGATATGATCATTGTTAAAATATATGTTAATAATATTATATTTGGTGCCATTAATATTCGTTTATGTGAAGAATTCTCTAAGTGCGTAAACATGAAATTTGAGATGAATATGATGGAAGAACATAAATTCTTCCCCGGTCTCCAAATTAAGCAAACTTATGATGAAATTTTCATCAATCAAAGTAAGTACATATTATACATGCTCAAAAAGTTCGACATGGATGATTTAAAGCCAATGGACACCCCCATGAGCACATCTATAAAATTGGACAAGGACGAACAAGGTACGTCCTTTGATATAACAAAATATCGAGGTATGATCGGATCCCTTCTTTATTTAACCACAAGTAGACCCGATATTATGTTTAGTGTATGTCTATGTTCTAGATTTCAATAGAGTTCTAAAGAATCACATCTCAAGGCCGTAAAATGAATCTTTCGATATCTAAGTGGCACAGAACTTTAGGGATTTGGTATCCTAAAGGCACTCACATTGATCTACTTAGCTATTCGGATGCCAATTGGGCTAGATGTACAATCGATCGAAAAAGCACTAGCGAAACATGTCATTTTCTAGGCATTGTACTTGTATCATGGTTTAATAAGAAACAAAACTTCGTTGCACTTTCTACCATCGAAGCCGAATATATTTCGGCCGCAAATTGTTGTGCACAAGTTCTATGGATGAGTAAACTCTTAGTGATTATCACTTATCCTTTGATCATACCCCCATCATGTGCGGTAACACTAGTACTATTAATTTATCTAAAAATCCTATTTTGCACTCTAGGACGAAACATATTGAGATTCGACATTACTTCCTTAGAGACCATGCTCAAAAGGGTGACATTGTGCTAGAATTCGTAAACACAGAAAATCAATTAGCCGATATCTTCATAAAACCTCTAACTCTTGATCGATTCTCACATCTTAAAAAAATCATCTGGACAAGGAACTAGAAGTCCAATTTAGCGAACTGGGGGATCTTTATTTAGTCAACAGACCCCCACTTTTTCCATTTTTTCTTCATTTTTCATCATTTCTCTTCCTAAATCTCTTCTCATTCACTCAAATCTTCCCTAGTTTCTCCACACTCATCTTCGAATTTCAACTATGGCAAGCTCTAAACAAACGGGTAAAAGGCTCAAAAGCACGGTGAAGCGCACTTCATCTTCTTCTTCCGACGATTCAACCCATTTGAAAAATCACCCATTTTAATTGGTAAGAATGTTGATTTTGCCGATTTTACCTTTGAAGCACCCATATTTCACATTGAGGAACTTTTCGAAAATATAGGATGCATTTCCATTGCAACATTAGAAGAGTATGCTAACCCACGACTTATGCAAGAATTTTATCATAGTATGTCAATTTCACATTCAAATGAAGTTTCGTGTTTGATTAAAAACAAACGTGTTCTTGTAAGCAAAACTCTCATTCGTGACATCTTGGAACTTGATGTGTGTAAAACACAAATTTTTCTACACAAGACATACCCAACGCTCGACGGCTATGACCCTATCGAGGCTTGTCATTGGGTCATGGGGAAAAGTTTTGAAAATATTATCAAAGTAAGTGCACATTAATTGACTCTTCAATGCAAAGTTTTACACAACATTATTGCAAATGTTATCCTACCCCGAAAAGGTCATCGAGATGAAGTAAGCTCATTTGAACTCTTCATTCTCGATTTCTTTCTTGTAGGTAGGAAACTTGACTTTCCAACTATTGCATTAGGACTCATGAAACTTGTCCATTCGTCACGAAGTGTTAAAGCTTTACCATATGGCATGCTTCTCACAAAAAAAATTCAAACATTTTCACGTCTCATTAGATAGTGAAACATTTATCCAACTTAAACCCAATGACACTATCAAATCAAAACAGTTAAACGCATGAAAATCACAAAAGAACATGGTCAGTGGGTGGCACATACTAGGGGATTCGACCACACCATGGGTCCTTCAAATCTACCCTTTGAGGGTGACGACGAAGGTGACAATGATGACGTACAAGAAGCTCCTATCCCTCCTCATGACATTTCAGGGTCCAGCATCCCTTATTTCTCGGACAGGAGCTTCACGTTTATCGAGGATCAGTACAACGTGTTGAATGGCCGCATTGACTCTCTTACATCCGTGGTTGATGGTCTCGATGGAAAGCTCCATTGGGTGCTAGCTCAACAGGAAGCCATTCAAGCTTAACAGACGGTGAGCATCAGAATGCCTTCTACGCCCACTTCTATGTCCCAGTTTCCTCCACCACCACCTCCGAAGTCCTAGTCTTAGTTCGATCTCAAATTATCATGAATTTTATTTGCTTCACTATGGATATTTTCTCACATTTCGCTTCATGTTAACATTTATTTTTTGCTACATGTTGAATATTTCATTGTGAATCTTCTTTGCCATGTTACTATTTATCTTCAAGGTTTTCTTTGTCTTATCTTTTGCTTTATCCGCTCGTGTATATTTCTCTGCTTTTTGATCTTTTTGCTTATGCCAAAAGGGAGAAAATATATGAACGATGATATGCATGCTTTGATGTGCTTAATTTGAATAAGAAATGAAGAATTCTTGATCTATAAAACATAGGGGGAATAATATTGCAAATGCATGGAATTATATACGAATAAAGTATTCTTTTTATTGCAAAACATCTATTATTTGTCATACTAAAAAAGGGAGAAATTGTTGACCTATGGTCGATCTTATGTTTTAATTATAACAAACAAAGTATGTTTATCTCTAAAAGTTATATTTAAGTCTTCATTGTTACATGTTGCGGACTTAATCAAATTGGAAACAAAACGAAAAGTTGTAGATCAAGAAAGCTCAAAATGAAATTAATGTTGATGAGGTTTATGTTGCCGTAAGCTATCTGTTGACCTATGGTCGATCTTATGTTTTGATTATAACTAACAAAGTATGTTTATCTCTAACATTTATCTTTAAGTCTTCATTGTTACATGTTGCAGACGTAATCAAATTGGAGACAAAACAAAAGTTATAGATTAAGAAAGCTGAAGATCGATCGAGCACTCACAACAAATCAAACGGAGACAAATATTGCGCCATTTCAAAATCAAGCAACAAATTGAGCACTTGCGCCAAAATTAGTCGAAGATATTGGAACTAGATGTTCTTAGCTCATTTGTAAAGGTAAAGCACCTTAATTCATAGCAATGACACATTGAAATCTCAAATGACGAATTTCTTATGCACGATAAAAATTCACTTCACTTAAACGTTCGTACAAAAATTATTTTTCAAAGCTAAGATTTTCAATCTAATCTTGAAAATTATCGAACCTCACTTGCCTTGAAATATCTAGTAAAAATGTCATGCAAAATTTATCGACTGCAAACAAAACAAAAATTGGCCCATAAAATTCTCTGGTCATCCGGACGTTCGGATGGCGAACCGGACGTTTGGTTCGTCAGCAACGGTAAAAAATTCAACCGTTCTGACCAAGTTACAACGATTATTTTCCGAGGTCGTCTGGTACTGTTCCGGAGGTCAGGATGGGTCATCTAGTTAGGTAGAAAAAAATTAGATTTTCTCACTCTTATAAATACCAACTTATTTTTCATTCATTAAAAGAACTTAAGAGCATTAAAGTGAGATTCTTTTGAGCAAAGTCGCATTGATTTCTCATCTTATCTATTATTATCAAATCATTTTTGTTTGGAAAAACTTTTGATTAAATCAATTCTTGAAAATCATTCAACACAACAAAGTTTTTCTNTCAATTCTTGAAAATCATTCAACACAACAAAGTTTTTCTAAACCTAACACTTGAGCTCCACTCATTTCTATCCATTAAAGTGTTAGCCTATTTCTCTCTTAATACTTAATTGTGATCATATCATTTATTAAGAGAGAAGCTTTCAACTTGTAAACTCTATTCTCTTTAAACTTGTTGGTCGTGTTGAGGTCCCGAAAAGCTCAACATTATAAAAGGATCGATGTTCATTTCTTGTAAGTTACCGAAAGTGTTGTAAATGGTTGGATTGTACGACAAATCAATGAACATAGTGAAATTGGCCTTGCTTGTGTTGGAGAGCATGGTAACGGAGTACGTAAATCATTGCGTTTGATCGAACCTGCATAATTACATTGTTTGCACTATCTATCCATCTTCACTTGTTGCTTTCATATTTGTGTTTGATATTTTAATCAATCTATCTAGTTATTACGTGCTTGAATTTGGATTAATTCTTCGAAAAAGTTTTAAAAACTAATTCACCCTCTTCTTGGTTAGTCATTCTTGGGCTATCACCATGTGCACTGTTCTTGTACATCATACTTTGAGCAATGTTTGGCAAAATTATGTTGAGGATCCAACCCTTGTCGATGAGATTATAGTGAGTCCATTGCTTGTGTTCCCCGGTGGGTGTTTCTGATAGTTTCGTGATGGATCCGTCCACAAAGCCATCATTGTTCTTGGTGATGAGAGAAACGAGCATAGCATAACTCAAAAGAAGATAATTGTCCTATGCCAATTGTTGAGTCACGAGAACCAAACTTGGTCGATCAAAATGATGGAAATAAAATGGATCACTTGGATTGTCGTACGTAAAAGTCTTAGTTGCCTCTGAAATTTCATCATTCTTTGCGATGGAAACTGAAAAGAATGGAGGCTTGGAGTTGAGTGGGCTATGGAGAATATTTCAAAGCTCTGATACCATGTAAATTTCCTATGATAGTAAATGTGAAAAACTTAAAGAAGGAAAAGGAAATTGGAGAAGAATATTGTATATTCTATATTTTGAATTGATGTATAAATAGGTATTTTATACAAGAGGAAGATAATAATTTTATGTCTAACAATAGCAACTTTTCTAATTAATACCCTAATTTAGGAGAATTATAGAAAATCAAGAGAGAATCAATGAATAATTAGCTAGGATCTTGATTCTTACATTCCATCTATAAATATTACAAAATTTCTAAATGGTCTATATGGAGGGTGAGTGTGCCTACAAGGTCATCCTGAATTTCATTATATAGATGTTGAGAAGTTAGCCCTAACTTTAGTTAGTGATTGTCTAATAATTGAAATTTAAATTTAGTCGAATAGTTTAGATCCAAATGCGGAATTAAAAAATAAAAAGTAACAAGTCACTTATTAATGTCTTTAGAAGATTAAGTTTAATTAATCTAACTAAACCCAATAAATATAATGTAGAGAATCCAAGAATTAATGATGGAGGAAAATCTCTTGAAAAACTCTTCACATGAATCAAGAGCTTCCGGGCAAACCTTATCAAAACGATCCACTGGAAAAATTAACTTACAATTAGTCTACACTTGTATACCTTAGCTGAGTCTGAACACCAACTTGTAAATCACCAAGGAATCCCTTTTGTTGTGCATGCCGCACTTTGCAAAACTTTGGGCGACTTTTCTCTCCACTAGATCACCAAGAATGAACCTCGTTTCATAGCGTTGGAACTTCAAGTGCCTCTTCCCAAATTTCATAACTCTGAAGACTTACTGGAGAATGTAGGGTTTCTATTTTGGTGTTTTAATCAAAGATATTTTTGTGTTTTGATATGTGGTTGAGGCAAGAGATTTATGGATTTGAACTTCAATGTAAATTCTCTTGACTTAAAACAAGGCTCAATCAATGTTTAACAATATGTGGGATGAATTTATGAACAATTGATAATTTAGCTGAATCAAGAGATCAATGAAAGGTGTTTTGGATATTGAATAATATGATCTCTATAATAAAATATGATTCAACACACTTTAGGACATTCATATAGCTATATATTTATAATAGAAGTGTTTAGGGATGTGAAGGGATTCAAAAATCACTATTCTACACGAACTAGGTTTGTTGGAATCCGAAACGCCACTCAAGTAAAAAACCTCCAACCAAGCAAGCGGTCAACACGCTGCTCGAACGCCAAGCTCACGAAGGTCGAGCCTCGATGCTCCCGTTTTAGCACTCGAGCGCCATTGGGTGGACAGTGAGTAGTCGAGATTCCGAATCTTGATTTACTTCTCGAAGTCCGTTTCTTGATCTTTTTCTTGAATTTCTTTTGACTCATTTTTAGACTCTACCAATTACAAACTATTTTGACTATAATTACTACTCAATAACTCCTATTTTGACTTTAATTACAACTCAATTAACCATAATTTTAAATACGAAAACTGCCAATTACAAATTTAAAAATTGATAATTTGCTAATTACAAATTTGAACCTAACAATAATCAATTTGCCTTGAGAATTCAATAAATAGAAGGTCTTAATATCTCGTATAAGAATTGCAAAGAAGATAAGGTTCTTAAAAAGCCCATTTTACTTGTTTTTGGAGGATGATATTTTTCTAAAGAATTTATAAATTAGTAATCGAATGAAGCAATCATTATGCTTGGATTAATTGGACACTAATTAGTTAATTTTGTGACTAATAATTACGTAGATACGCGGATTTGTTTTTAGATCACGTAGTAAAAGCCCGAAATTACTATAAAAGCATAGAGATACCTTTTTTTTTAGTTAATACGGTCGTTACATGGATTTTTAGAGATTTAATGCATTTAACTATGGTATAGCTGAATTTACACATAAAGATGTGTAATTGACATAGTTAACTAGAATCAATTTGAACTCAAGAGAGCTAAGTTGAATATGTTAGAAGAATTCGATCGGGTAAACACAATCAACTGTTATAGAATTTGGTAATTGAAATTAAGGGGATAGCTATGGTAAACTCATAACACTTAAACCATCATTAAAAAAGTCATATTTTATTGTTTTAATATATTAAAACAAAAAAAATAACAAAAATAAAAGAAATAGTTTATAATTGTTTTCAATCAAATTAAAGTTATAAATAATTGAACCAACGGCTAAATAGTAATTCTCATGGGAATGATTATCCGGACTCTTAAGTACACTCTATAACTTGTTACGATCCGTATACTTGTGGGATAATCAACAACAATATTCAACCTATTTCATCATATGAATCAAAACAGTCATTCATGATGCAATAAAAACAAGTCCCATGCACAACTTAAGATCAAGTTTTACCAAAATAAGTATCAATCAGCTCAACATCAAAGTGTCCACCATTCATATTCGAACACATAATTTCAATATATATATATCGGAAAGGTAATCTAACCCACACAAAAATAGTAATGCTAATTTTTTTAATACCATATAATGCACAACAAACATGTAAAAGCAATAAAAATATGCATAATCCACGATATTAGTCCACCCCCAAACTTAAAACGTGTATTGCCCTTAATGTATGAAAATATGATACTAAGTAAGTACAAAAGAAGGGCAAAGAGGGAAAACTGAAAACTCTGATCAAGCTAAAGGTAGTGGCTGAAATGGCAAGAACATGTATTAGCTAGATGGTCCGCCTTATTGTGTTCATCCTCTGGTCCAATGTTGGTTTGAGTATTTTTAAATGTCATGTTCATTTAAAATAAATAAAATTCAATCATTATTGACAAGATAATATCGAACAATTAATATTAGGCTAAAGTACCTCATACCAATAGGAAAATCAAAGGAAGAGAAGACAAATAGATAGGGGATAGAACAGAGAATTACGGTAGGTCACGACAGTGGGTTGCAACCGCAAGTTACTATTTACATTTTTGCATGTATGGATGATGAAGCCTATATAAAAATATAATGAATAATGTTATTTATCATTATGATGATGAAATTTCGGTGATGTAGCAGTCTATGTGGAATAATGAGATTGGACACTTCAATTTTTATGAGATAGAGAGAGAGATAAATGTAAGTGATAATGGATTGTCACATTACTGATATTTTATTATTACGATGATAAATAGCTTTATTCAAATAAAATATCACTTATCCTATTATCTAGAAAGCGTAATAAATAAAAGTGAAGAAGATTAGGTTGCCTCCCAATAAGTGCTTATTTATAGCTTGACTTTGTTGTTTTGGTTACTCATGATGGCTTGAAAAACTAATTTTCGACCTAACAATGACTGCACTTCGTGACATGTTTAGCTTTATCCTTGACTCGCCAACACTGGAAGTTCCTATATTATGTGAACCTCCTATTAAGCAAAGTAAAAATGAAATTCCCTAGATCTTTTAGTTTAGGCAGGAGCTTATGTTGCAGGATTGCACTGTACTCTTTAGATAAGCAACTATTTCATATTCAGGCAGCTTCTCCTTCTTAATCGACATCACTTTAAAAAACTTGGAGTAGTTCAAAAATTAGCAGAATCGTATCAATGAAAGGAATATTGATTTGTACTCTTCTAAGGGCATCCAAGAACTTTGTAAATTGCCCTCCAACTTGTTGTTCTACAACATTTGAAGAAAAAGGATTGGAGATGTAAATGTATTGACAAAAGTGGATACCTTAACCTATGGACTATCTGAATACTCTTTCTAATTTATTTCTTTTGATTTTTCAGACTGCTCCACATGTTCCTTGCCCGTGGTAGGTACCTGATTATTGTAATCTCTTTCTTTTTTATGTGATCTTGATGGCAAAACTCCACTCCTTATTGTGATGACCCGAACTTATTCCTTATTTGGCTGCCTTCCCAGTCTTTGAGAAAATGGAATAGGTGGCACATAAACTCGAATAGGAGTAGCATGCTTAATCGATGGTGTCTCCATGACCACATACTCTACAACCTCAATTTCTAGTACATGTTCCCATGGGCACTTTTTTGTCTCACTTGATAAAGTATTCCGTGTCCTGTTCGATAATGCAGTTGCTATCTGTCCCCACCTGATTCTCTAAATTTTGGATACAAACCTACTGATTCTATATTCCAGTCTCATTCTTTGTGATGTACTTGACAAGTAGATCCTCCAAAGATGACATATTCTCTTGTTACTGTTGAAATTCTAGTAGGTTGCTTTGAATTGGATTTCTCTAATTACTAGATCATGAGAAGTTCGGATGAGTTTCCCAACTAGGACTATGTGTTGGAGTATGGGCTGTTGTACTACGTTTGTGAATTATGTGCATAGTTGGCCTCTACAAATTGAACTATATGAGTGGAGGCTAAGAGGCAACTTGAAGTGGTATGATCTATCCCACAACCTGCGAAAATTTGTGTTGGCCAATGCACAATATTCACAGACTAAGATATGTTGTATAATTTTTTCATTAATACTTTCATCAGTCCTATTAGTGTTGTTACTATATCAATATTATGAACACCTGCAGATTTCTTAGGAAAATCCCCGTCGATCGGTCCACTCGCTTGATTCTCTATAATCCTCTCATATAATTCATAGGCATCATCAATGTCCATCTTCGTCACTGAACCACCTGTTGAAGCGTCTACCATATTACGGTATTTGGGTGTAGTCTATAGTAGAAGATATATACCTGCGCTTACTTAGGAATGTCAAGATTAGGACACTCCTTAAACAAGTTCTTAAACCTTTCACATGCCTCTGGATAGCTCTCAAGGTCCTTCTGCTTAAAAGAGTGGACTTTATTATGAATTTGATAGAGTCGAGATGGCGGGAAGAACTTCTCGGTTAACTTCTGTTCCATATCATTCAACGACATGATATTCCCGGCAGGTAAGGAACTAAGTCATTCTCTTGTGCCTTCTTTTAGGGTGTAGGAAAATAAATGCATTCGAAAGGCATCTGTTGATGTCCCCTCATGGCTGATGATTTCACACAACATCAGAAAAAGCTTGTACATTCTCATGTGGATTCTCTGTAGCTTTCCCGAAAAACCTGATGTCCTGATGATTCTGAAAAAGACCGATTGAAGGTAAAAGTTAACCATCCAAAAGAAGAGTAGATGATAGCAGATTTCATAGGTGCATGCACTGCATTCATATAGTCTATGACTAATATTGGGCCCTCGTTGGCAATAATTCTCTGTTGCACTAGTTGTGGTAGATGGATTGGATCGTGAACCCAATTCCGATTTTCATTCGCATCCATGCTGTCTAAATATTCTTTTGATTCATGATCTATTGAAATAATCTCAATTTCGTTAGAATCTTGCATATACGATTGACCTTCGAAAGAAACAAAACACACGAGAATAAGGCAGTGTGATGAATAGCTTAGAGCAAATAGAAAAGAGAATCAATATGAACTAATAAACTATAATTAACTAAATTATTTTCCAACAATAGCATCAAAAACTTGTTCCGATAAAATTCGTAAGCATACGGGATTGTTGACAAGTAATAATGTAGTGAGCTACGTGTATCATCTGATGAGGAATAACTTATCTATAATGTACTAGTTCTATCAGAATCAATGTTTGTAATACTAAATAGTTTGATTGTTTGTAATTTCCTATACTAAACTATAAATAATATAAATGATTGGTTTTTATGAAGTTATGAAGTGAATGTATTGGATATTAGAAACCACACATTGACATCTATTTCTAATTCTCGAACTACATAGTTTAGTGTTATTCATGTGTTCGTGACAATCGATAATCCTATGTTGTTTAATCTTCTTTTTCAATATTAACCAAACCTATATTAAGTACAACCCGATCCTATTCCTAATCCAAATTCATATGCAAAGATGTATTCAACCGCACGACTATCAAACAAGATCACATATACCACAAATATTAATCCTATCACCTATTGTCTATGTGTCTATTAAGTAATGTTCTAACTTATTATGAGTCTCCTAATACTACAATAAGCAAAAAGTTATCTAATTGGCAACTAAACTATCAAATAACACAATAATAATGCACAATCAATCAAGAACATAAAAATTCCACCAAGTTAATAAGTCTTTCAATAACAAACACATGATCAATGATTTCATCACTCATCTAATACAATTAATAAGTTTAGCCTAACATGTTTGTATCTAAACTACACAAATAGTTAAGAAAAGATATTACCCAGATCAATGAATAAAGATAGAACTTTGATGAATCAATTTATTGACTTCTTCTTTCAATTTAAGCATTGAATCTTCCATTTCTTGTGTTCTAAACTCTTGCTAGACATCTCCTGATTGATAAAAATCTTGGTAAACTCTTATGGACTATTTCATTTAGGTTAAAAAAGTTCTAGAACAACATCCCAAGTCGTCTGGCAAGAAGAATCCCACCCATCCAATATGGCTCAAAGATCAACCTCCATAATAAGGCAAGTACCATAGTAAGAAGATTACACTCTCTAACTTGGTCCCTTTATAATACCTCTACCAGTATCAAATCCATTCTTAATGCATCAATCAGTGTTGATCTTGTAAATGTTGATCTTGTAAGATCCCACCGATGGATTGTGCCAAAGTACCAAATAAGGGATAATGGGAGAGATAGGGTCATAAAGATATCGAATACGGAAATAAGAGCTAAATCCCCCATTAGTGTATAGGTCGAATCAATCGACGTGTATAAAGAAATGAAATCATGCGATAAACCCTCCAAATAATTCATTTAGTCACCGTGCGGATATCCCTACATTTTACAATCCTATCAATATATAGAAACTGGAAAATCAATAGAGGAATGATAGTGCGAATGTAACCATAACAAACGGTCTGACCAAAATAACTCCATCTCTAGAATCGATGCCTGACTCCCTTACCTGAACACATAGGTATCTTAAATATATCACCGAAGTATTGCCATATCTAAGGAATGATAGAATTGCTTGTGAAGGTGTGTGATAGTTTCAATCTTCAAACAAAATTGGCATCAAGAAGCCATGTGGCCACCAATCCTCCACTAAATAGCCAAATCAACTAGAATCAAATATGCCACAATTTCCAACAAAAGAATGATACTTTAGTAGGTATCTAGATAGTGCTTCACATCAGTTGGTATGACTGCAGGATCTGTCTTCCCAATTGGACTAACTACTAAACAGATTTGGTAGCAAAGCTACCATCAGGTGTGTCTCTCGAAACTATCTGATCTGGGGCATCAACACATAAAGGAACAGCACAATATGCTCCATCATATGTGGTGGAAGAGCATGTAGTAATCATTCAACATCCCAACCAATAAAATCATAAAAGTCATTCACTCTCGCATAAGTGTGTTGTCTATGTAGAAATAAGGATGCCAAGTAGTATCATCCATCCAACAATCATGCCAGAAGAATATCTGACCTACTTGAAGATGCCACACAATGTGTGGCTCGATCCGTGGCTCGACCATCTTCAGCCTCTTCCAAAAAGGAGAGGCAGTTCGAAAAACTGTTGTAAATAAAGGATGTGTCCCCATGTAATATTTGTCCGATAAAAACTAAGCCCATAACAATCTATGAGAATGAAACAACCACCAAAGCTTCACGAAAAAAGTTTCAACCACATCCTATAGTCTTCTCAAGTCTAATCCACCTTCATCAGTAGGAAAGTAAACATCCTTCCATCTCTTCCAGTGTAGACATCGCTCATGATCCTTTGAGTCCCAAAGGAATTGTGCAACAATGCTCTCCAAATTTTTAGTATAGCATTTGGAGGCGAAATAATATGAAGAAGATACAAGGGTATAGAGGAAAGTATGGACCTCAGCAAAGTAATCCAACTTCTACACGATAATAATCGTGAAACCCAACCTAAAATCCTGATCTGAACCTTCTGGATAAGATCGTCGTATAAGAAGGTTCTTGGCCCTCCTTATATAAGGGGACCCCAGTTAGGTGAAAGGTTGTTACTGATGTCTGAATCTAGTTAAGTACTCTAATCTCCTGATCTGGCTAGTGGATGCCCATCTAGGCAGCATAGAAATCACTCTAGTCCCTATTCACCAACTAACCAAAAACACCTTCATAATGCTCCACATAGTCAAGGACTCTCCGATACACATTTTTTGCCGTTTGTGAATATAATCATATCATCAGCAAATTAAAGGTGGGAGCCAAGAGTGGTACATCTATGTCGATAACCCATACTATGGTATCTTTAAAACTAGTGAGTGAGTAGGCAAGAGAAGTAATCTACAACAATGATGAATATAGATGGAGAGATGGGATCACCCGATCGAAGTCCTCGTGAGGTTGGAAAGAAGTCAAATGGACAGCCATTTTGAAGCACTAAGAAATGACACTCCAAAACGCATAGTTTTATCCTATCAACCCAAATATGATCAAATCCAAATGCCTCCAATATAGAATAGATGAAGTCCTAATCTATGCAATCATATACTTTGGCCATGTCAAGTTTCGGCATAGTATTCCCTCTTCTCGCTCTATTATCCAATGTGTGGAGGAGCTCCGAGTCAATAGAACATTATCCCAAATCAGTCGACCATGAATGAAACCACTTTGCTGTGGAGATATAATTTGAGGTAAAATTGAACTCAAACGAGTGTTCAATGGCTTTGTGATAAGCTTTGTGAACTTTATGTATAAGCTGATCTTTCTAAAGTTTGCCTATTTGCAAGCACCCTCTCTCTTCGAAAACAAGACAATTGAAGTAGCTGCAAACCCCTGACATAGATTACCACCATTCAAGAAATTCAAGAAAGCTGTATATAGATCATCCCGAATAATATCCCAACAACGCTGGAAGAATAAGGATGAGCATCTATCCGGGCCTGCGATACAGTTAGTATCAATCTTGAAAATCGCCTCCCATAACTCATGAATCAAAGGAGGCGGTTGAGTATTAAGTTATCTTGATGCGAACCTACATAGCAATTGAAGCTACAAAACCCACGATAGATTAGATCAAACCCAAGAAAGCCAAGAATCAATGTTTGAAAAAACTTGACCCAATAAATTATTGAACCAAAGAACCAAGACAATCACCAACAATAACTTGACTCCGTGATCACAAAACTTATGAACCATACTTAAATTGATAAACGCCACAAGAATTTAATTCTTGGTAAGTTTGGAACTAATTCAATGAAGAACGATTTGAAAGTAATATGCCTCCTAATAATATCTTTCAAATTGTGTGTTTTTACAATGAATGAAATGATTCATATTTATATGATACCTATAAAACCTAGTTAAAAATGGAATTAAGCCTTAAAATATATCAAAAAGATACTATACAAGAGTTTTAACTAAAATATAATTTTAAGCGAAATTAGGAAAAATGCGCCCATGAATGTACTATACAACAGCATAGGCGAATTGATAGCCTTCAGTTTTGGTTCAGTATGGAGGCATGTGACCGTACCCAGGTTTGTGCTATGTGGTTGCATAGCACTCCATCTTGCCTCCAAGTTTATGTTCTTGATTTCAATGCATTCCGACTTGTTTAAGCTCACATGCCAAACGTAGAACTTGGTCGTTAGCTTTTTAACTTCTCCCTATTGGACTCCGTAGCTTGAACAAGTGATTGTATGGCTTAATTAACTCATTTTTAACTCGAACTTGCCCTTAGCCTCTCCTCAACATGCATCGAATCAATGATAGCTTGTTGCCTTCCTTGGATCCCATTATTCCCTCCCTCTTCGGAATGATTCGACCTCAAATTTGTACCTGTATCGAGGAGAGAAAGATAAGAAACAAAAAAAATGAAAATTATCATAAATATGCCTTGAAGATCCAAATTGTAGCCATTATTTCCAATCCTTGCAATGACGTGGAATGGTTCTGTTGACCTATGATTTATAGCTCCACTTGTTTTGATTATAACAAACAATATACTTGTGTTTCTAACAAACTTTGTTTCTTGAGTTTTTCATGAATATATCTTCTTAAGCATTCAAAGACTCAAATCGTCATCCATTGAAG
>CAIGRN010099269.1:0-10495 GCA_903798345.1 Fraxinus anomala
TTTGGAGACTTTGAATATGATCCTGTGCAGTGGGGAGTCGGGGGACCAAAATGTTTAAGAGTTAACCAATGCACTTCAAATATTTTGATATGGGGGTGTGCTGCGAATCTGGACACAAGTGTGTTCTTAGGACATATATGTGAATATCTAATGTTGCAAAAGTTTGTAAGCAATTCCTGAAACACTATAAGAAGTGGGTCAAAAATGTATTTGAAGGTTTAGAACAGACTCCAATTACATATAAAAAAATTTCATGCATTATGAAGCAAAGACACTGCTAAATATTTCCCAGTTCAAATTAGAAATAAAAGCTATGTATTGACATAACTACAGATATTTGCTTATTTATTGGGAGATGTGTTAAAGTACTTGTTGAGTAGGGAATTGCTAGAAGAGAAAAACTATATGATTGGCATTGATATCACAAATTTGATGCCCAAAATATACATAAATCTTCTCCTTTCATGAGGAGCCTACAGACTAGTTCGAGCTCGAGGAAATAGCCATGACCAAGGAATCTCCATTACTTGCTCATCTTGGCATTTTTTATCTTTGGCATCATGTGGTACATTTTCTTGGGAAACACTATGGCATAGTTATTCAGACACTGATTAAGCATATGTTTGTCATCCATTTTATCAAACATTGTTTGCTACAGTAAACAATCTTCACCACATATTCACTCAATAAAATATTCTACACACAAACCAATAAAATTACTTTACTTTTCAACCACATATTCTCCAAAAAAATACTATTCAAAACTCTATTTCTTCTCCCAAAATGGGAGACAAACAAGCACTAATATATTTTTTTTGGTGATAGTAGCATTTATGGATTTTCTGTTCGTGTGGAGTGATTTATGCACGTGGTATTCAAATTGGAGTTGGAAATATCCTTGTTTAGGAATCTCTTTGTAATGCAGTTTTTCTCTTGTCAAGTAACCATGTGCTACAAAATTTCAACAGATTTGTCTTGTTGAACTTGAAGTATAATTCTCACAATTTCACTATCGGTGCATGCTTTCAGAGATCATACGAGTTTCTGCAATGATGCCAAACCAAGGTTTCAATGAACTTGATGGATTAAGACATAGAAGTCCCAGTCCTATGTCTTCTTCGAATCTTTTATCAAATGTAGCTGGTTGGAATGGACTTCCTCAGGAGGTAGTTGGTTTTCTAGTCCAATTACTTTCTTGTGTCTCTTACCATCCATATTCAATTGATGCAATCTCATTATACCAAAAAAGAAACTGCGATTGCATGATCTACATTTGGTATTTCTGTAGGCTGCTTAGTGTATGTGATTGGGTGAGGCGTCCATCCTTAATGATTCACCCTGTGTTTTATTTTTCTATTGAACTGATGCTTGAGGTTTAAAAGTTCTAAATGTCAAATGGGATACATGATGATTTAATAGCACTTGCTCTGTTAAAGCTGTTGAACTTGACTAGGGATTTATCTTTTCTTCCCGTCACAATAACATGATAGCAAAAAAGAAGCTGCATTACTTTGACTTTTTGTTCTTCTTTAGGCTGCTTACATTGTTTGAACGTGAGTTTCATGTATACCAATGTGGATATGCTCTATGGACAATCCTATTGCACCTAAGTGTTCAATGTGAAAAAAAAAGCATTCTAAATTATGAATAATATATAAATCCTCTCTTTTTTATTATCTAATGTATTGCTTAATGAAAATGGCTGATGTTTCCATTCATTTCAGAACCTCCGTAACGGTGTAAACCCTTTGTGAATGAGACATGAATCTTTTGATTCATGTGATTGTCAAATCTTTTTCTAAAGTGTGTGTGTATGTGTTTGCGCGCGTGCGTGCGCACACACAACCAAAATACTAGATGGACTCTTAGTAAACAAGCATTATGTGATTGTCAGTAAAGATGTTTCTTTTATCTCACTTCACAGCAAAGGAGGGAAAATGCCTATTTTTAAGATTGGTAGTTTAAATTATTTCACTGAGATTAGTGTTTTACATAAATATATTCATTTGAGAACCATCTCTATATAAACATTGTGGTAGAAGAGTACCTGGCTGTCTCTAGACTTCAAGAAGTTTTCTTTAATCATCTCAATTCCTGCATTTATTGGTTGCTAAAGAATCTGAGTAAATTTGCCAACAAACAAGAAATGATGTGGCTCGTGCATCTAATCATTAGTTCTTCAAAATATATTCCCGGAATTGAGCAATTTAGTTTCCTAGTTATTACAGAAAAGGTACTGCTGCTGAATCCAGTTTCTTGAAATAAACAACTGCTATGCAAATAGAATATCTCATGTTTCTCCCTCAGCGTTTGGCTTCCCTGCAATACCATCTACATCTTGACTCAAAACAGTCCCTTGACCAACTCCAGTTGCAATTGAAGCAAACTTTATGACAAAATCAGCAGTGATGGTGGTAGCAGAAGAATTAGAAAAATTCGTGATAAGTTCTGCCCCTTAAAAATTGATTTGGTTTTGGTTTAGGTTTAATCAACCGACTTATCACGAATTACTATTTCATTGATTGGATTCATCCTGTTGAATTAACTAAGTACTTTGAATTGAAGCATATTATTGACAATATTGAAATATTTTAGTAACCTATTCCAATTTATGGACTCAACTGTGTGTTTATATTTGTTTAAAGTTGGAAAATTATTTCTCCTGCCAAACTAAACATGTGTTCATAGACATGAATATAAACTTCAAGTTTGCAGTTGGAGTGTCTTGCTGAATTCTGAAGTGCACTAAGCAACCTAAAGATGGTGAAGCAACACCATTGTAAAGGAGCTGAAGTTTAATTAAAATATATATCATTTTTCTCTTGTCGTATTAGGAATTTAATGAGTTATAATCTTATTCTTATCAGGAGATATCTATTGTATCTTGCAAATTATGAACCTCTGCTGGTTCTTTCTTGTTTGTGACCTGGGATGTTGTGGGACTCTAACTGACCTCGTGCTTGTTCGTATGCATCTAAAATTTCATCAGTTAATTGTGGAGTTGTTTTTTGGCCTTTTATGGACATAAGTGAAATATTTTCTTTGATTCTGTCTGTTTTACTTTACTGTTGGAAAGCAACATAATCAATATTCTCTTTTTGCTGAATAGATTGAGGACTTCTTGTATAAAATTTGAACTTCTTGATTTTTGTTTGAACAAAGCTTCTTTTGAAAAGAAAGATTGTTTCATATGTTTTGAGCTGGGATATTTTGTAATGTTCAATTATTTTCTTCAGAAGTTAATGCATTTAGTTTATTCTATTTGTTCCATCACTTCTGAGCCTCCGTTGATCCACTGCATCTTTTTTTCATTTTTCTATAGATAGTTCTTTTTTTTCATCTTCGAAATTAAAAGTTAATTCCTGTGATTCTTCATTGCAAGGCAGAGACTGAGTGGGCCTCCTGGAATGACAATGGACTGGCAAGGGGCACCAGCAAGTCCTAGTTCATTCACTGTGAAAAAGATATTGCGCCTAGATATTCCTGTAGATAACTTTCCAAATGTAAGAATTTTTAGTATTCTGGTTTGTCCTACTGACTTCCATGAATTCATCATAGTTCACTTTCAATCTTTAGCATTAGAATCTTCCTTTCTTTACTTCATTGCCATTTCTGGGATTGGCAGTTCAATTTTGTTGGGCGACTGTTGGGCCCTAGAGGAAATTCACTGAAACGAGTAGAAGCCACAACAGGATGCCGTGTATATATTAGAGGAAAAGGTTCAATAAAGGACCCAGTCAAGGTACTTTTTTCAAGTATAATTCATTTTTTTTGTTGTTGTTAATGCTGAAAGCTCATTGTGAAACAGACATACAGTTGATCAATAACAAAGAAAATTCATGTATATTGCCAATTAGTATATTTCTGTCTGCAATGTTAAGTTCTAATTTTATGAATTTGTGTCAATTCGAAGGAAGAGAAGCTACGAGGACGACCAGGTTATGAGCACCTGACTGAACCACTTCACATCTTGATCGAGGCTGATTTACCTGCCAATATTGTTGACATCAGACTGAGGCAAGCCCAGGAGATTATAGAAGAACTGCTCAAGCCTGTGGTATTCATCTTGATCCAATTCTTTTTGAAGAATCGATAGACACGCCAACTTTTTTATGATTCTTTCTTCTGATCCTGCTCTATAAATTTCAATTTCCAAAGAAGGAAACATGTTGGAAATGAAATTTTGAACTCCATTGGGGTGCATGCACCCATTAACTTAGCACGCTGATATTAGCCAGCTCTCTTCAGACATTAATTTATTAAACTACTTTGATATTGACGATACACAAGTTGACCAATTCACGCTTGTTAATTAAAAATTGGTTTGTTGACTTTTTGCGTTATTATTTTCACTTTTTTGCAGGATGAGATGCAGGATTTTATAAAGAGGCAGCAATTACGTGAACTGGCCATGCTAAATTCAAGTTTCAGAGAAGATAGCCCTGGACCAAGTGGCGGCCCCTCACTTTTCAATACTACTGGAATGAAACGTGCAAAAACAAATTAAAAAAATTAAATTTATTTGATGTTATATGTTCTTACCTAATTGAAAATCCAAGAAATAGGTGAACAAGTCTCTAGCTTCTTCGTTGTTTTCTTCCTCTCTTTTTTCCCTTTAATCTATTGAATAGAAAACAAAAAGGGGTGAAAACAAAAAGAAACAAAGAGTGTTCCCATATAGTTGGTTTTAGAATAGGTTTTGATGATGTCGGGTTCTGTTGAACCCATTCATTGGATTTATTCTTGTGTTAGTATATAGTGTGAAATATATTATTGTTGATACAAAGTAGCAACAAGAAGTGGTTTGATTTGTAGATATCTTGTTGTTATGACACCTATGTATTATTTTAAGATTCTATTTTAAGACAATATGTCGATTGCTGTTTCTTACTTCTGGCCATCACCGTGCATATAGTCGCTATTATCTTGCTGTTGGCATTTTATCCTACTGTTTGATGCCATTAAATAGTATGCCATTAAGCAATATTGGAAACTGCATTGTGGAACTTACCAGTGCAGTTACTTTTTTATTTCAAAGGGTGAAAGGAAACAGAAAAGGGATGGTAATTGAGGAGTAATGTATACTCCTCTAGTTGTGGGAGTGCATTGAGGCCAAGCTTTTCGAACATGGAGTGCCCTATAGGAATTGCTCGTCTGGATTGAGCTTCAAAACAGAAATAGCGAATCAGTTTTAAACCTATGCTCTTACAAGTGATTTTTAGGATTCGGTTGAAAAGTTGTGGATCCATGAAATTTGTGGTTAAATTTTAATTCATTTTTAAGCGAAGTCAAATATGTGCTTATTCTTTTGTTTTGTGGGAAGTATTTTTATTTCTAAGAAAAGGAAAACCAAGGATCCTGGATAACAGTTTTCTTTGGGGCTGGTATAATTTGAATTTAGGGTTGAAATTAAGGTTTCTTTGCTTTGTCAATTTTTTCATTTTGAATATGAGATTTTGCCTTGAACTTACTGTTTGGACTTTGGTTTTCTTCGTGCATGCCATTTGAATTAAAGAGATAGGAGGTTAAGGGCTCAAGCATTATGGATGAAAGGTTAAGAACTTAATTACACTATTTTATTGAAGTTGAGATCCAGAGACGTAAATTTTCCCTAATTCCAATAGACAAAAAAGGAAAATGGAAAAAGATAAAAGAACTCATTTACTTTCAAATTAGGAAAAGTAGGGTGGAGCTCCTTAACCTTTGAAATGTGGTTTTGAGTCCCAAACTTTAAACGAACTTAAATCGAGGAATTTGGATCCTCACATAGACAAAAATCATTAACGTAGACATAAAGTCACTGAAATTCACCTAACTTCTGAAAGATAAATGACAAAATTGTCAAATCGGCTAAAGTCTAGCAAATCATTGAAATCTAACAATTTTACATTCGGCCACCGTTTGGTGCACATTTTTGTTCCAATAATGCATTTTTTATGTGATGGAGAATATGTGATTGGAAAAAAGAAAAAAGTATTGATGTGATGAAAAATATTATTTTATTGAAGAATATGTGATTGAAAATGAGTAGAAAAATAAAAATAAAAAAATAACGTGTCTCAAACTGGGGCTCATTTTGATGATTTTCATAATATATAATATAATATAAATTCAAATATTTAAATAGATTGGAGACTCTAATTCTCATTTTAAATGTTAAAATTCCTAAATAACGTTAATGAGAGGCTTGAGAGCCAATCTCTAATTTGGCAATAAATTATAGAAAGATTACATAACTAAGAGGTTAAGTTTCACCAATTTCAAATTTAAGAGATCAAAATTTAAAATTTCAAATATCCGAACTTTTCAAATTTTATTTATAAATAAATAAATTAAATAAATATTTTATTAATTAAATATATTAATATCACAATTTCATATAATTGGTCACATATTATTAATTTATCACAAATCACAATTTTATGTCACAAATTATTTTACAGTCATAAATTAAACATTTATACACCACAATTTATTCATCGATCACAAATCTATCAAATTAATAAGTCACATATTATTTATTGGTTACAAATTTTATGTGTCACAAATTATTTTACGATCATAATTTAAAAATTTTATAGATCACAATTTGTTCATCAATCACAAATAAAAAATTTATACGTCACAATTTATTAATCGATCACAAATCACAAGTATTATAAGTCACGACTTATTAGACAGTAAAAAATTATCAAATTATCTGTCACATATTAACAATTTTTTAGGTCACACATTATTTCTTACAAATTTATCGAATTTTAAAATCATATTTTAATAGTTAGTCACAATGAATCAAATAATTGATCACATACACCAAAACACCCCACCCACAATCCCTATCTACTACCAATATTTGGTCACAAATCAACCAAATAATTGATCACAAACACTATCCAACCGTCGCCGCCACTACCACAATAGGACCACAACACCACCACCAACAAAGTCACCACCACTAGATCCAATACACTCCCAACAAAAATATCACAACCACCATTTTTTCAACACCACTATCACCACACCACACCGCATTAGCAACACCACCACTCGTCACAGCCACTAGTGCCAAAACAACACTACACACTACTACACAGCAACCACTATACACTGCACACACCATCACATCATACACAGCACCCACGACATTCCCTCGCACCCAACCCCAACCACCAGACATAGTACCACACCCAACACCACGCCCATCCACACCGCAACAGCTCCACCGCGGGACATAGCACATTACCCAACCATCGAACACAGCATCCAACCACCACATCAATAATAATAATAATAATAATAATAATAAAAGAAGAACTGTCGCGCACGAAGGAAAGTCGCCACCGCTGCATCGTGATAAGTCGTCGGCATCAGTCGTGCACAGTCGGCGGCTAGCGATCGCAACAGCGATGAGCTCCGCTGTGTGAGGAAGTGAGGAGAGAGAGAGATGAGAGAAGATGTGGGGAAGATAGAGAGATGAGGGGAAGAAGATGGATAAAATTATGATTTTAGGTTTGGGTAATTATGATTTAGATAGAGAAGATAGATGAAATATATGAATTAATATCTGATTTTTGTATAAATAAAGTTTATATCTAAAATTTGAAATTTAAACTTTAAAATCCTGATTTTGTGTAATTCCACACATAAATTATTAAATGTTAAAATTCCTAAATAATGTTATTAAGAGGTTTCCATATCTAATTTGGCAATAAATTACTCATAAAGCCCGTGTTTGAGAAATGTTTGGGAAAATTTCATATCTAAAAGTAGGGTTGAACAAAAATCAATCCGAACCAGTCAAACCGATCTACCCAACCCAAACTAACCGGTTTGGATTGGTTTTTTAATTCAATTTGGTTGAGTTCGGGTTAGGAAATCAAATTTTAGGTCTGGTTGTGTTGGGTTTCGGGTTATCTATTAAAACTCAATCAAACCAAACTCAACCCAATAAATTAAAAAATATTAAACCGAAAATTAATACTTCAAACCAAAAACCTAATGATCAAATTCTCCTCTTCCTCCCGTCTCTTCTACCTCTTATTGCTGCTGGTGCCTTAACTTCTTGACTCGATTTTTTTGACGTGATTTTCGATTAAACACTTTGATTGAATGAGGAGATTTTGTATTGAGTTAGAATGATCTAACATTTTTAATATTTATGTCGAATTCATTTTATTCAATAGTATAATTTACATGTATTCAACATGTACTTAGATTGATTTAATATGTATTTAATTTGATCATTATATAATCTATTTAACAGATTTTTCAATATTTTTAATTTATATTGTTCAATAGGATTTGAACTTAACCCTACGAACCATTGATCCAATTTCAATCGACTCAAGGCATTTCAAATCACACTTTTAATGTAACCGAAATTGGTCCGAATTGAAATGGTATCACACTTTTAAAAAAAATCAAATTCAACGAAAAATGTTACAACCATTGGACCTATAAAAAAATGTCCAACTTGAAATCGGATTTAAGTCCAAACCAATCAATTCAACTCAAACCAACCCGAGTTTGGTCAGTTCGGATTGGGTTGGGTTTCAACCGTAAATGTGTTGATTTCGGTTTGAATTATTGTTAAATTGAAAATGTTGGGTTGGACTCAAAACCAATCCAACCCAACCCACACCCAGCCTATATAAAAGATTGAGTATGACTCATTTCAAAACTAAGAAATAAAGTTTAAAATTTCAAAAATCAAATAAGTTCACAATTTTATATAATTTGATAAAAAATTATCAAATTAATTGGTCACAAATTATTTCTCGATCACGAATAAAAAATTTAATTTGTGACATTATTTTTCGATCACAAATAAAAAATTTTATAGGTCACAATTTATTCGTCGATCACAAAAATCACAAATTTTACAAGTTACGACTTCTTTAAAGACACAAATTATCAAATTAATTCACAAGTAATTTTTCGATCACAACTTAATAAATTGTGATTTACAATCACATTTTTAGGTCAAATATTATTTATTGTTCACAAATTAACCATTTTATTGATCACAATCAACCAAATAATTGATCACAAACATCCCTATCCTATCACATCCCTACCCAAGAACACCATTGCCATCTCCATGCCCACATCACCACCACCACAACATCGCCACCACCTCACCAAACTGCGCAAAACCACCACCACACACCAAACTCCGACACCATCATCACTGCCAAATCGCGACATCACCAAACACCCAGCATCAGATCGCAAGTATCGTGCAAACCATCATCACCACAACCACAACCACCACCCATCCATTCTCTTCTCTGATCTCAATCTGCAAAGCTAGCCCATGTGACCAAAAAAAAAAAAAAATGGGACCACGACCACCATCATCCCTTCCGCTCTTCAAAAATGGTCAAATTCTTAATGATTATTTACAACAAAATAATACATATATAAATGAACACAGTAAAATATTTTTAGTTCACGTCATTATTTTTTATTTTTATTTTATTTTTGCAACAAAAAAAAAATATAGGTCTATTTTATTAAATAATCAAATTTAATGAAATGAAATGCTATGAAAGGGAAAATTATAGCAGCGATCCCAAACATATTCAATTTTGTAAACTTTACCATAACCTTCATTTTGTATCGCAGAGGTCCCTAACCTTTCATAAATATGTAGCTGAGGTCCATTGATAAGTGCGTTTTTACACATTTATCTTATTTTCAAAACATGAAAAATTGTTTATTAATATATTGGAATGTAGCTTAATTCTATGTAATTTATGTTTTGCAGGATAAACGATGAATGTAGCGGAAATGAAGAGAAACAAGTTAAAAATGACCAAAATGGAAGAAATCGAAAGTTCAGGGACTAAAGTGTAAATACTCTAAACTTGTTTTTAACCTTGTGATGAAAATTCGAGAGTATTGGAGTTCAATTGGATGAAGAAATGAGTCAAATGGATGAAATATAGCCAATACATTATCACATATCAACTTTCAAGCTGAAAAGTTTTGCACCGATTTTCAGCCTCATATTGAGACCAGTTTTTGACATGGAAAACGATCAAATTCGAAGATAGTATCTGAAACAAAGTTGTAGCTCTTTGAGTTAGCTTTCCAACGCATTTTGAATCGCCTCAATTAGATATCGGAAGAGGAAGATATGATCAAAATATTGAAAATTATCCAACGAAAAAACGTTTTAACCATGCGGCCACAAGGATTTATACCATACGACCGCGTGGCCATTTTCAACAAATTAAAAGGGCCGAAACATTTTTTCCTTGCGATCACAAGGCTTTATACCATGCAAATGCATAGTCATAAAGAAAGCCCGAATTTTCAAGTTTCCTTCTACGACTCAAATACTTATGGTAACTTGTTGTGGCACGATTTATTAACCCTAAAAGACCATAGAACGTCCCAGAACGCTAATTATTCATCATTCTTCCATTAATTTTGGGCTCAAGAAATTCATGAAGAATTAACAATCTTGGTGAAGTAAGGGAGGAACTCA
>CAIGRN010099274.1:0-10034 GCA_903798345.1 Fraxinus anomala
CAATATTATTTTAGAATATTAATTTCTATGAGATTTTGATTTCTTAATGAATAACCAAATATTATTTTTCTTGAATATTTATTTGTTTAGATTTCTTCAATAACATTAACTCAATATTCTTCATATTATTCATATTAAGGTATGCTTTGTTAGAAGCAACAACATAGTAACATTTTGAAATATAGATAAGAGTACAATGCTCCTTGTGGAGTATTAATACAATTTTTAAAAAAATTGATGTGCATAAAATCGTGACTGTACAAGAACAACATAAAAATATTCTGGTATAATATTGATTCGTAGTAATAACACAATATTCTTTTGGATATTGATTTTAAATTTATACTTTTCCAAGAGTAATAATTCAATATTCTTTTGAAATATTGACAAGAAGTAATAAGCTACATTCATACAAATATATGACTGTTATCAAACGGTATAGTCAGAACTATATAATCAAATCGAATAACGTATACAGCTTTGTCATTACACAATTCAAAAATGAGAATACTAACTTTTTGTTTTCAAGAGAAAGGAAGTTTTCTATCTTGCTTTGAATTAAAGAAAAAAATAATCAATTTTTATTGCCTCATTGACTAGGTACTCGTGCTAATAAATATACTTTTATGTGTATTTTATTGAAAACGATTATATCATATTTATAGGTTATAATTAGGAATAAATGGGGACAATGGTAACTCGTAAATACTAATTTATTAACAACAATTATTACTACAGAATATTACAGGCTGGCTTACTCGTACAGCGGTCATGTATATCAATATTCATACAGATCAGTATGGTTGTAATTTTATGAATTTAGGATATATAATGAATGTGTCTATGCATAGAATCTCTGATCATTGAATGTAGATCCACCTATTTATAGACACTCTCCCACAAATTGCATACTGAAGAAGAGAAGAAAAAAAAAAGTCGAATTAAGAGTATTGAAATGGAAGGTCTTAAGAAATTTGTTATGAAGAAGATGGTGGTGGTGGCTTTACTAGTCATCATTGCCATGGCTTTGTTGAACGGTGGTCATGCATTTGGTCTGCCTCCGTGCTGCGAACATGAGTTTGGATATGACCCTAAGTGCTGCCATCATGCCCTGGCTGCAGCTGCTCGCTTGGCAAAACCCTAGCTAATTCGACTCTATTCATCGAGTTGTAGCAACTTCCAATAGATCTATTGATTATGATCATTCTGCAATAAAATATCAAATGTTTATTATTTATAAAGATGCTTCATTACTTATAATTTTCACTTTAATTTTTCTTCGCCTAGTGATTTTTGAGAATAATTGTGAAGAAGTCATCACCAGAATTAGTAGCATCATTCGTTGTTCTATTGTCGAATTCTATTTGTATTTTTAGTCAAAATTTAGGAAAAAATTGATTCTTTAGACTTGAGTGCTTACTTGTTTACGGTGAATAAATTTGTGTAGTCAATAATAAATTTCTCAAATTGAAATATCGATATAATCCAGAGGTGAAAATTTTTCCAATATTTTCCAGTAAATCAAGACAGAAAATTATAATGCTTGGTTCACAGAGAAAAATATAAAACGTTAAAAACAGTGGAGACAACCACTGTAGTGATTATTTCTTTATATATATATATATTAAAATGTCAATTCAAAAACATATTATTCTTGTTGACATATCTGTAGTGATTATTTCTTTATATATTTGAGATAATTATAAAATGGTAAACTTCGCAAAACTTTTTTAAATTCAATGTTTGCCTTGATCCTCCTTTGATAAGTCCTTTCATCACGGTAATTTGATCGAAGTTAATGCCTTGATCCTCCTTTGATAAGTACTTTCTGTCATTGGGCTGTGAATTTGAGCCCAAAAATGAAGGATCAAAACACGCCTTTAACTTTGTGGAGGTTGAAAAAATCCGGCCTTACACCTGGTGCAATTTTGGGCGTTGATCTGTAAAATGATTGGGCGATATAAATACCATCTTTGACACGTTTTCACATATTTGTTGAATGAGTGTGTATATTAGTTAAGGTTTTCTCTGTCTCTTCGTATTCTTCGTTCTTTCTTCGTTTGTTCAATTTCTGCAATCTTGAGTGGATTTCTATATTATGCTTAGTGTATATTTTGAGAGATTGGGTGGAGTGTACTGTGGTGAATTTGTGTGAGGCGAAGATTGAAAACCAGGAAGAAATCAAGAAAAAATCTCCGATTTCTTCTAATATTTGTGCAGTACTCTTCTTGGATGATTTTAGTGGATTTAGAGCAATATCTACTCTTGGATGCTCAACGCGTGAGTAGCGTTTAGAGCACATGAATATTCGGACCCTTCGTGAGTGAAAAATCTTATGTTGATATCTTTTGATTTTTGCGATTTACTTTCTGCAAACGCTTTCGGTTTTTGAATGTTCTGACAAACTCGATTGGGACCAACATCCCACATATACATTAAGATGAACATATTCTTCTCCACAAGATAGTTCTGCACTAGGCACTATCTTGTAAAGGCAAATTCCCCATATCAGCTTCAACCAGTTGTGCTTAGCAGTTTCCTGTTCATACTTCTCACTTTGACATTGGAAAGTAGGTTAGCAATTATAGCGGCGAGAATTGTGGCACCTAATATATTCGAATTTATCAGTTGTAGAAATATTGAGGATAGCATTGCTTTAGCTTCAGATTGCCTTAAAACACTTCTGATAAACATTCTTTTGGTGGAAACTTTAGGAAAAAAAATTAGTTGTTGGTACCTTTTCCAAACAATAAAATGTAGAAAGTAAGAAAGATCAAGACTCGTGGAAGCATGAAATCCTAAAGTGAAATAGTCCATTGTTAACTGCTACGACTTTAGTAGACAATCACTCCCACAATACAATGGTCGAATCACTAGTGCAGTAACAAACGAATTTCAGAACTCTCAAGTTCTACTCAAGAACAAATTTACCAAAAAAATAATTATAAAATCTTTTCGTATAGAGTTCAGGACGAAAATGATTTGTGAGTTTTCAAGGTAATAAGCTTTATGTACAGAGAAACAAATTATAACCTCACTAATAAGTTAGAATTTAGTAGAAAATAGTGAGTTTTACTATTTCACTAATTCATCGGATAACTGTCTCCCATAGTCTTACTTTCCTAGCTAGTTTGACAGAAATAAACCTGAAAATAATAACAATAAAAAAAATTATTTAGATCAAAGAGGCCTCAGAATTTAATTATTTTTTTAAAAATAATTTAATACAATTTAATTGTTTCTTTCAAATAAAATACACGATATATATCTAACAATAAAATGACGCCTCATAAAGGTGTTCAACAAAATAAGATGGTCAGTCTGGTGAAGGACACTGTAAGGAATGATTTTGGGGACACGTTTAGAGGTTAGAACTTTAGCATTATAAGTTTAGCACATCTCTCAATTAATTTTATAAATTTTTCTGTCAAGAGCTACTTCAAATGTTCAATAAGGCGACCCTATATCTCTTTTACTATTTTTCATTGCAAAGAACTTCCTTAAAAGATACATTTCTTTCCTAGTTTCAGAAGGGTTCTACAACCCATGTCCTCGGATCTCCAAGAATCATGGCGCCTGGTCATTTACTATATGCTTATGATTTATTTATTTATTTTGCAAAGGACAAACTTCGAGACATGAAGATTATGTTCTTTGGGTTTTCATGGCTTGTGAGATTTGAACCGCTGAGCTCCCATATAAATTCCACATCATTTATCACTCGATCAACTACTCCAATTTAATTATTTATTTCAAATAAAATATATTCTACTTATTTAAGAGCACCGTGATGTCTCAAAAAGGGGTTTGGCAAAATGAGGTGATCATTCTAGTAAAGGATGCTACAAGGAATGGTTTTTGGTACACTTTTAGAAGTTGGAAATTTAGCATTATTAGTTTAGTACATCTGTCAGTTAATTTTAATAAATGGTTCTGCTAAGGGTTACTTGAAATGTTTATTGAGGCGACCCTTTATGTCTATGATTATTTTTCTTTCCAAAGGACTTTCTTAGATGATACATTTCTTGCCTGGCTTCAAAGGGGGTTCTACAACCCATGTTCTCTTCATGAGGAGTCACGACACCTGCTCATTTACTATATGCTGATGATTTATTTATTTTGCAAAGGAAAAACTTCGCGACATGAAGATTATGTCTGAGGCTTTGAGTTTACATGGCTTGTGAGATTTGAACCGCCGACCTCCCATATAAATTCCACATCATTTATCACTCAATCAACTATTCCAATTTAATTATTTCTTTCAAATAAAATATATTCTAATTATCTAAGAGCACCGTGATGTCTCAAAAAGGGGTTCGGCTAAATGAGGTGATCATTATAGTGAAGAATGCTACAAGGAATGGTTTTGGGGAAACTTTTAGAAGTTGGAACTTTACCATTATTAGTTTAGCACATCTGTCAGTTAATTTTAAGAAATGGTTCTGCTAAATGTTACTTGAAATGTTTATCAAGGCGACACTTTATGTCTATTATTATTTTTCTTTACAAAGGACTTTCTTAGAAGATACATTTCTTGCCTGGCTTCAAAGGGAGTTCTACAACCCTTGTCCTATTCACGAGGAGTCATGGCACCTGCTCATTTACTATATGCCGATGATTTATTTATTTTGCAAAGGAAAAACTTCGCGACATGAAGATTATGTCTGAGGCTTTGGGTTTTCATGGCTTGTGAGATTTGAACCGCTGAACTCCCATATAAATTCCACATCATTTATCACTCAATCCACTATTCCAATTTGAATTAACGAGGTTCGACCCAAACTACACCTAAAGGGGGGGGGGGTTTGAATAGGTGATTATGCGGAATTTAAAACTTAATAATTAATTAGCAACAAGTAACTATTAATTATATCTAGATGATTAATCAAACAATTTAATTTTTCCTATATTAAAATACCGCAGTTATGAAAGCAGTAAATAAACACAAGAAACGATCACGGAGAAACCCCAACTGGATAAAAACTCTGAGCACTTTACTGGTCAACAATCCATTATAAACGAATTAGAACTTACAATCCGCTAGACTTGACTACCACTAGTACTTTCTGACCTCCTCACTACAATTCCCATAGCTTTTCCAGTTGCAATTTTCAAAGCCTCCCTGGATTACGCACTCCTGCAACAACTCCAGACTTTATGAATTCTTCTATCTTCTGTGGACCAACGAAAAACTCCGCGTTCTTCAACGACTGGAACTCCGATCACCTTCTCTCGATCTTCAGAACTCTAATATATGTGTAGGAAGTATCAGTTTGGTATTTGGATTATGAATTTGATGTTTTCACTGCCAAGAAGAAATCGTAGCACGGAGGTTGAAAGCTAATTTGATGAAGAAAATATGAAGAGTTTATGTTTTAACAATGATCAACCTTAGAATTTACGTTCAGAGGCATTTGGTATTTATAGTGTAGGCTTTGAGATTGAATGGGTCGGATAAAAAGCCTTAAAAACGCGAATTAAAATTTTCAGGGAAACACTGTCGCTCGAACCAATTCTTGGCTACAGTCTAGCGAAATTACGGCACCGTTTTTCCTTCTTTTCCATTATCGAAACCGACCTAATACAACTCAATTTCTACTATTTGCAATTTACTCCTTGACTTTTGCAACATATTAAATTTGGTCCCTTTTGTTCACAGACTTGTCAATTACATCAAATTCCTATCACGATTTAATTATTTCTTTCAAATAAAATATATTCTACTTTTCTAAGAGCACCGCGATGTCTCCAAAAGGGGTTCGGCAAAATGAAGTGATCATTCTAGTAAAGGATGCTACAAGGAATGGTTTTGGGGACACTTTTAGAAGTTGGAACTTTACCATTATTAGTTTAGCACATCTGTCAGTTAATTTTAATAAATGGTTCTGATAAGGGTTACTTGAAATGTTTATTAAGGCGACCCTTGATGTCTATTATTATTTTTCTTTACAAAGGACTTTCTTAGAAGATACATTTCTTGCCTGGCTTCAGGGGGGGGGGGGGGGGGGTTCTACAACCCATGTCCTCTTCGCGAGGAGCCATGGCACCTGCTCATTTACTATATTCTGATTATTTATTTATTTTGCAAAGGAAAAACTTCGCGACATGAAGATTAGAGCTTTGGGTTTTCATGGCTTGTGAGATTTGAACCGCCGACCTCCCATATAAATTCCACATCATTTATCACTCAATCAACTTCTCCAATTTAATTATTTCTTTCAAATAAAATATATTCTACTTATTTAAGAGCACCGTAATGTCTCAAAAAGGGGTTTGGCAAAATGAGGTGATCAGTCTAGTAAAGGATGCTACAAGGAATGGCTTTGGGGAAACTTTTAGAAGTTGAAACTTCACCATTTTTAGTTTAGCACATCTATCAGTTAATTTTAATAAATGCTTCTGCTAAGTGTTACTTGAAATGTTTATTAAGGCGACCCTTTATGTCTATTATTATTTTCTTTACAAAGGACTTCTTAGAAGATACATTTCTTGCCTGGCTTCAAAGGGGGTTCTACAACCGATGTTCTCTTCATGAGGAGTCATGGCACCTGGTCAATTACTATATGTTGATGATTTATTTATTTTGCAAAGGAAAAACTTTGTGACATGAAGATTATGTCTGAGGCTTTGGGTTTTCATGGCTTGTGAGATTTCAACCGCTGACCTCCCATATAAATTCCACATCATTGATCACTAGATCAACTACTCCAATTTAATTATTTCTTTCAAATAAGATATATTCTACTTATCTAAGAGCACTGTGATGTCTCAAAAAGTGGCTCGGCAAAATGAGGTGATCATTCTAGTAAAGGATGCTACAAGGAATGGTTTTGGGGACACTTTTAGAAGTTGGAACTTTAGCATTATTAGTTTAGCACATGTGTTAGTTAATTTTAATAAATCATTCTGCTAAGGGTTACTTGAAATGTTTATTGAGGCGACCCTTTATGTCTATTATTATTTTTCTTTACAAAGGACTTTCTTAGAAGATACATTTCTTGCCTGGCTTCAAAGGGGGTTTTGTTAGGTTTTAAAGTTGTTGGCATTCTTTTGATAAAACTATTGTTGTAAAATAGTTTTTGAAAGTCAAAGGGTCGAGTAGTAAGTTAGAGAAGTCCTAGTTTTTGAGTATGGAACAAAGGAATAAAAGTCGCCACATTTTTGCTAGCCTATTGTCTAATTGATGCTCGATCAGTAAGAACAGAAGCTGCGTCTCCTGTCTATCGCTTGAAATTTGCTCGAGCGACACGCTGTCGCTCGCCTATGAATGAGCTCTTGCTCGAGCAACAGTGTATCCCGAGAAAACCTAATTTGCATTTTTCAAGGCTTTTATCCGGTCCACACTACCCAAAACCTCTTCACTATATATATACACGCCACCATTTGAAAAATATAGGTTGAACATTGAGAGAACAAATGCTTACATCCTCCATATCATTCCACATCATTCCTAGAGTTCAACCATCATATTGATTTCATTATTGCTATGAAAAATATCAACCTTACATAAACCAAACACCAATACACTTACTTCTATAACATATGTCAGAGTTTTGAAGGTCAAGGAATGTGACCAGAGCTTTTGGTTATTGGAAAATGAGGAGTTCTCATTAATCCCCATAAGATAGATGAATTCAAAAGACCAGGGGTTGGTACAGGAGCATGCAATCTAGGAGGGCTTCGGTGATTTTAGTCAGAAGGTCAGAAATGACTAGAGTTAGTTGAGTCTGATAGTACTGTAAGTTGATTCGTTTATAGTGGATTGTTACTGGCTTGGGCCCGGAGTTTTTACTAGTTACAGGTTTTCTTGTCATAAATATTTTGTGTTATTTATTGCTTTCTTTATAATTACGGCATTCAAACCATAGGAAAATTGAATTGATTGACTAACCACTTACAAACAATTAAAAGTGACTTGTTGCTTATTAATTGTTAATTTTGCGTTATTCACCTATTAGGTGATTGAAGGGTTTAACTAGTAACTTAAAAGTGGTATCAGAGCCTCATTTCAATTCCTGACCCATATTTAATCTAGATGAGTTATTCTCTTTCCGTGCCTCTTTTTTTGATCGAAGCAATTATTCATATTGGAAGGTTAGGATTAGAGCATTCCTTAAATCTCTAGATGAATAGATGTGGGTTAGTGTGCAAAATAGTTAGACCTCCCCTTCCTCTACTGTTTCAGGTGTAGTTATCCTATTGACATTTTTCTTTGGACCAAGGATGAACTAGTTGAGAGCAACTGGAATAGTAAATGACTTCATGCCCTGTTTATGGTTGTGTTGCTGAAGAGTTTAGGAGAATGTCAATTTGTGAAACCATGAAAAAAGTTTGGGATATTTTAGAGATCACACACGAGGGAACCAAAATAGTTAAGAACTCCAAGCTGCAGATGTTAACCACTAGGTTTGAAGAAATTAGAATAAAGGACGATGAATCGTTTGACGAATTCTATGTGAAACTAAATGGCATAGTGAACTCTAGTTTCAATCTAGGTAAAAAAAATCCCTGAGTCTAAAATTGTTCGAAAATTTCTTAGATCCTTACCTAAGAGGTTTAGACCAAGGATTCCTGTGATGGAAGAGAGCAAGGACTTAGATACTGTTAAGATAGATGAACTTGTAGGATGCCTTCAAACCTATGAACTTTCCATATCTCAACCGAAGAAGGTTAAATCTATAGCCTTGAACTCTGTTAAAGAAGATGAGTATGAGTCTACTGACACTGAGACCCCTTAGGGATAATGAGATGGCTTATTTTGTAAAGAAATTCCAAAAAGTTCTCAGGATTATGAGAAAACCTCAAGAGATGGAAAATGATGCCCCTAGTAAATTTCTAAAAGACAAGCGTGATAAGGCTAATGCTATGAGTTCTAGTAATAAATCTCAGTCAGTTAGATGTTATGGGTGTCAAGGTTTTGATCACTATAAGACTTAATGTCCTAGATATAAGAAGAACTTAAAAAAAGGAAAGTGTTAGGTACTGGCAGTATCTCTGATGATGAGTCAAATTCAAGAGTTGAAAGTGATACCTCTAGCAGTGAGGATAAAATGAAGTTTATGGCCTTCTCTACTAGGATTAAGAATGAATCTGATAAGGATGGTGAGAATGTGGAAATTGATGAACATAATGAGAATTTTGAGGAAGACTATGAGGATGAGACTGACATTCACGAGGCATATTGACAGTTATTTGATGAGAGTCTTAAGATAAAAAAGGTCAATAAAGCCATATTGAAGAATGTTAATGCACTTGAGATAGAAATGGAGAAACTCATAGCTGATCTTCCGGATCTTAGAAAAAATCTGAGTGAGTTGAGACTTGTTAATGAGAACCTAGAAGCTAAGGTTAAAACCTTAACAAGTGACTTAGAAAAATCTGAAACTCAACTTCATTCCTTCTTGAATGGTTCTCAGAAACTTGATAATCTATTAGGGATGAACAAACCAGCTGGAAATAGGCAGGGTTTGGGATATGTTCAAACTGATAACAATACTGCTATTGCATCCAAGACCACATTTGTCCTAGCCACTAACAAATTTAGGAATGTTCCTAATCTTGAACTTAAGAACAAGGTTATCGTAGGAAAGAAGCCTACTAGACATCATTTGACTTACCAACCTAAGAATAGATATCAGCGATCACATAACTTTGGACCTATGTTTATCCCTACTTGTTTCAACTGTGGTGAGTTAGGACATTTAAGACCTTGGTGTCATAAATTCCTGAATAGAAATAGAAATCAGGATTTTGATGGCCGAATTTTCTTCCTTACTAATCAAGTGAGTCATTTGACCAAGTTTATGACCGAGTTGACTCGGGATAAGTCTTCCACTAGTCAGGCTTGGGTGAAAAAAAGTGATTAGAAAAAAATTAGAAAGTGATCACGGTGCTCTTAAAGGTAAGAACATTTATATACCTAATTGATTAGACACTTTTGATACATGCTTATACTTTTTAATTGATTCATTCACTATTGCATGCATCTCTTTTTTTTTTTTTTTTTTTTTTTTTTTTGGTATTTTTTTTTTTTA
>CAIGRN010099284.1:0-27444 GCA_903798345.1 Fraxinus anomala
GAGATGTTGCCACAGCCTATAGCAAACATAGAGAAAAGTAACAAGTCATTAGAAGGTTGAAAATAAAAGAGATGAATGTTATTAGCTGGTTCAGGTGTTAGAAAGTTATACACACGGTGTGAAGTTGGATATTTAACATTCGTAACCTTTAATTTAGTCCCTAGACAAAGTTAAGCTTAAATTTAGCTTTTGGCAAAAAAAAAAACTGCTACATTTTTTACAATAAGTAAAAAAAGATGAAGATATCAAGTAACTATAGCACTACGAATATATTTTAACACTGCTAAATTACACTAGTACTATTCAGTATATATCTAACAAACTTATAATTCATATTGTATCTTCCATTGTTTTTTTCAATAATAGTTAATAAAGTTGCAATTATTAGAGGCATGAGATTTGTTTGGAGATTTCCTTATATAATTAGTTTCCTTGTTTACTTAATTTTCCTTTTGTACAGTTATATTTTCCTTGTATGTAATTGTAAATCTCTATATATATGAAAGGCAAACAAGAGGAATGATCATCGAGCAAAATTGTCATGGTATCAGAGCCCTAGAATCACTTACTCGTGCGTTAGGGTTTGGCTCTCTGTTCATAGTTATTGTGGTCGGAGTCTCAGGCAGTCACCTCTCGGTTCATAGTAATCTCCGATTGAAGCTTGCGTCTCAGGCAGTGTCGGAGACAGATTCTCGGTTCTTCTCGTCGGCATCATCCCCTTTTTTTTTTTTTTTGGGATTGAGTTCTTCTAGGTTTCTTCATTACCGCAGCTGTGTACTCTTCGAATTTCCTACGGGTTCTGGTTCTCCATCTCGTGGTTTTCTCTCCGTCTCGCGTTTCAGTTTTTGGTTCTCTCCTGGTCGTGGTTCTCTCCATCTTGCGTGAGATTTGTTTGGGCTTAGTGGTCTGGGTGTTGGTTTTAATTGGGCTAGACGTGTTTGGTTAAAATCAGCAACTTAATTGTTTTCTTTGTTGGGCTGTGATTTGTTTGCTACACGGTATCCATATCATCATCATGTCTATTGAAAAGAGTGACAATGTTTGCATTCGTTTTACTGGCAAGAATTACTCTTCATGGGCATTTCATTTTCAGCTATTAGTTGAGGGCAAAGGTGACTTATGGGGACATATTGATGGGAGTATTCCACCTCCTGATCAAGAGAAAGACAAAGAGAAGTATCTCGCCTGGAAAACAAAAAATTCTCGAATTACGGCATGGTTTATTGGATCCGTTGATGCTCAAATTGTTCTTAATTTGAGGCCTTATAAGTCATCGCGTGCTATGTGGGAGTTCTTAAAAAAAATCTATACTCAAAGCAACAATGCTTGGAGGCTTCAGTTAGAGTTTGAATTGGCAAATTTGAATCCATCAAGTCTAGTCTTATGAATCGTGATCTATCCTAACGTTGGACGGGTGTTTGGGTGAGTTACTGAGGGAGGAGCAACATCTTATCACTCGTACCTCTTTGGAACAGCCACAGAATCAAATGACCTGTTGCATATGCGGCTCAAGGGAGATCCAAATCTAGAGATATGTCTAGTGTGCAATGTTATAGCTGTAAAGGGTTTCGTCACATTGCTCTTCAGTGTCCTAAGAAGATGTGCAATTATTATAAGAAGCCTGGCCATGTTAATAAGGAGTGTCCTATTCGTACTCCACGTAAGACTGGAGCAGGTTATACTGCTGCCACTACTCTAGCCTCCAGTTCTGCTACGCCAACTGCTTCCACTCAAGTTGCAGCCTCTCCCAGTTCTTCCCAAAATACCATCACTCCTTAGATGATCCAACAAATGGTTATCTCTGTTTTGTTGGCCTTAGGTGTCTCAAGTAATTCATCAACTGCTTCTTGTCTTGGTTATTAGACTCGGGTACTTCTAACTGCATGACCCATAATCCTCTGTTGCCTAATAATCTTAGACCATATACTGGATCTCTCCATATACATACGGCCGATGGTAATTCTCTTCGTATCTCGGCCGTAGGTGATATATCACCAGATTTGCCTAATGTTTTAGTATCTCCTAGTCTATCAACTAATCTTATATCTGTTGGTCAACTTATTGATAACAATTACACTGTCTTTTTCTTCTTCTGGTTGCCTTGTGCAGGATCGGATGTCCGGGAGGATGATCGTGAGAGGGCCTAAGGAAGGATGTTTCTTTCCTATTTCAACGAAGCCTATTTCGAATTTTCCTATTGTTTGTAATTCCGCTATTTTTAATAGTTTTGATTGGCATAAGAAATTGGGACATCCCAATTCTAATGTGTTACAACACTTGTTAAACTCTGGTTTGCTTGGTAATAAAACTTCTGCTTCGGTCTCGTTTGATTGTGCTTCATGTAAACTTGCTAAAAGTAAAATTTTATCGTTCCCCTCTCATGGTTCTCATGCTTCAAAAATTTTTGATATTGTTCATAGTGATGTATGGGGTATTGCACCTATGGTCTCATGCTCAATTTAAATAATTTGTTACTTTTATTGATGACTACAGTGGCTTTACATGGCTTATTTTCTCCGTGAAAGAGTGAAGTTTTCTCGATATTTCAAGCTTTCATCGCCTCATTGACAATCAATTTTCCTCCTCAATCAAGATCCTACGATCTGATTCGGGAGGGGAATATATGTCTAATGCGTTTCAATCTTTCTTACAGACCAAAGGTATTATTTCTCAACGATCTTGTCCTTCTACCCCTCAACAAAATGGAGTGGCAGAACGCAAGAATCGTCTTCTTGATATGGTTAGAGCTCTTCTAATTGAATCTATTGTTCCCTCTCATTTTTGGTGTGAAGCCTTGTCTACATCTATTTACCTCATAAATCGATTACCATCTCCCATTCTTAATAATACGTCTCCATTTTATAAGCTCTTTGGTCATCATCCCACATATTCTCATCTTCGTCCCTTTGGATGTGTTTGTTTTGTCCATTTACCACCACATGAAAGGATAAAACTCACACCTCAATCTGTTAAGTGTGCTTTTCTGGGATATGGTGGGACTCAAAAAGGGTATATATGTTATGATCCTACGAAACATCGCATTAGGATTTCTCGTAATGTTGTATTCTTTGAAAAACAATCTTTCTTCACCTCTCCTCCACTGTTTTCTATCTTGCCTGATTTTCCTACAGACTTCTCTTGGTACAAGCCAGGTCTCGTTTACACTCGCAGGCATCTTCCAGCAGTCACTTCTCCACCTCCTTCCCAAACGATTGTCCCCCCGATCCTCCGCCCACGACATCAAATCCTTCACCAGATGATGTTCATCCTCCTGCGCTCTTCGTCGCACTTCCCGTGTTTCTCGACCTCCAGATAGGTATGGTTTCTCTTCCCATAGCTCCATGTCTACTACCCTTAACTATGTTTCCATTCCCTCCTCCTATAGACAGGCTATGGAACAAAAGTGTTGGCAATAGGCGATGAATACAGAACTTGAGGCTCTTCAGGCAAATCAAACCTGGGATGTTGTGCCATGTCCCCCAACTGTGAAACCCATTGGAAGTAAATGGGTATATTCGGTCAAACTTCGTTCTGATGGTTCTCTTGAGCGCTATAAATTACGGTTGGTTGCCTTGGGTAATCGTCAAGAATATGGAATTGACTATGATGAGACATTTGCTCCTTTCGCAAAGTTGACCACCGTTCACCTTTTGTTATCAGTTGCCGCTTCGAGGTCTTGGTCTCTACATCAAATGGATGTAAAGAAGCATTCTTACATGGGGACCTCAAGGAAGACATTTATATGAAACTTCCATCTGGTATGCATCTTCCCTCCGCTGACTCTGTTTGTAAGCTAAAGCGTTCGTTGTATGGTCTTAAGCATGCTTCTCGAGCATGGTTTGACAAGTTCCGTCGAACTCTTTTGGATTTTTCCTTTATTCAGAGTCAATTTGATGCATCTCTGTTTCTTCGCAAGAGTACTGCTGGCATAGTTTTTTTGTTGGTATATGTGGATGTTATTATTATTTCTGGATCTGATAACACTCTTATTCAAAAGCTTCAACAACATCTTCACTCGGTTTTCCATATGAAAGACCTTGGTCATCTCACTTACTTCTTGGGCTTGGAGGTTCATACTGAATCACATGGTCTCTTTTTGAATCAACATAAGTATATTCAAGACCTGATTATGTTGGCTAACCTATCCGACGCTTCCTCTGTTGATACTCCATTAGAGCTTAATGTTAAATATCGAAAAGACGAGGGTACTATTCTTCCAAATCCTACTCTATATCGGAAGTTGGTGGGTAGTCTCATCTATCTCACTATCACACGTCCGGATATTTCATTTGCAGTGCATACTGTCAGCAAATTTATGGATGCTCCACGTCATCTTCATTTGGTAGTTGTTCATCGCATTATTCGCTATCTTATTGGGACTCCTCATCGTGGTCTATTCTACCCTCGAGGGACGCCGCTTGAACTCACAGCTTACAGTGATGCTGATTGGGCTGGTTGTCCTGACTCTCGTCGATCTACTACTGCGTGGTGTATATTTCTGGGTGATGCTCTCATTTCTTGGAAATGTAAGAAACAGAACTGTGTTTCTAAGTCTTCCACTGAGGCCCGAATACCACACTATGTCTGCTTCTTGTTCTGAGGTTGTGTGGCTGCGTGGTCTTCTTGAAGAACTTGATATCTCCCAATCACAACCTACTCCTCTTCATGGTGACAACACTATTGCAATTCAAATTGCGGCTAATCCGATATACCATGAACGCACTAAACATATTGAAGTAGATTGTCATTACATTCGGGACGCTTATGATTCCAAGGTCATCGATCTACCACATGTTTCCACTAGTCACCAGATCGCAGATATCTTCACAAAGTCTCTGACTCGTCTTCGTCATAATTTTCTTGCTGCAAATTGATGCTTGTGGACTCACCATCATCAATTTGAGGGGGGGTATTAGAGGCGTGAGATTTGTTTGGAGATTTCCTTATATAATTAGTTTCCTTGTTTACTTAATTTTCTTTTTGTACAGTTATATTTTCCTTGTATGTAATTGTAAATCTCTATATATATGAAAGGCAAACAAGAGGAATGATCATCGAGCAAAATTGTCAGCAATATGTACCAATATTAATTTTTCTAAACAAGAGCTGATTTTTCATGTATTTCCATTTTGACCAAATTCTAACTTGATAGAGTTACAAAGGAGCTCTGTCAAAGAGTAAAGGGCATAATATTATCCTGTCAGAAAAATATATTTGAAAAGACAGGAAAAAAAATGCATGCACAAAATATAATTTCCAATTTGATATGAAACGACCTCACATCCAAAATAATATAATCAGTTCAAAACAAAATATTTAACCAACAATTCCACGTTTGGTTAAAAGGAGTACCTTCTGAAGAACATATCCATCATGTACAGCAGCCACGGTAGTTGACCCTCCACCACTGAATCAACCAACAGTTCCATGAGCTAGTAAAGTACTCTTATTAAAAATACACATGAAAAATTAAAGAAAGAAAATAGATGACTGAAATTTTTGGTTGCTATAAAGTAAAAAACTTAAATTGCATGCAGGATAAATAAGTCATAAGAACAAAAACATGGATATCATGTCTTCTTCAATTTCTCCTTGTACGGACCTTTTCAATTTCACTATCACCTTGTCTATGCAGATTATACTTAATTTTCGGTTGCAACTTTAAATACAAGAGCAATCACTAACTCCTATTTTTGACGCTTTTGAACAAATGAAAACCTCAAAAGATAGGTTTTACGAATAAACAAAGTTAAAAATTAATTTTCAAGTATTATATACTTGAGCAATGTACAGCATATAGGGACCAGTTTTACCGAATATTTGTTGGTATTTTAAAGTTCTTATAAGTTGTGGATATGTGTGAATAATGAGTGGATAGTAAGTTGTGGATCCCAATGAAGAGCATGTTTGATAGTGCTTAAATTAAAATTTAAGTAATTATAAGCTATTGGTCCTACCAAATGGATAGATAATAAGTGGGTAATAATTGTGGGCCCTACAAAATGTGTAGATAAAAAATACGATTGACTAACTTAAATTATAATTTAAGTTTTGCCAAACATACACTTAATGTATTATCTGTGGATGCACATTTCGGTACTCAGGATACGCCCTGTATAGTTTTATAAACCCTATTAGCACAAAGGTAATCCAAAGTGTATTTAAAAAAAAAAAAAAATTGAAAAGAGCACGAGTCATCAGGAATTGAGCATCAATAGAGCCTCGATCAAGTTCACAGCAATGGCAGCAAACACAATCCTTAATATGCAATGAGGTAAAACCTCTGCCAAGAAATAGGTAAGGGTGGTGGCAAAAAGTTCCAAAGGCCCAATAATGTTGTTCCAGTCACTGTCAGTATAACATTACATAACACAGAAGGCAAGAGTTGATAATTCAACAGTTGTGTATGAGCTGGAACCTGTCAACGATTAAAGAGGTTGCACGGCCTGATGCAAAAGATGTGAGGACCTGGCACAAGCACATAGCAAATAGTGAGTAAATAGTTAAATAAAGAGTCTCAAATAAATAGGAAGTAATAATGCAAAAATTGTTTTATAAATGTGCTCAAAAATATTTTCCTTTAAATCAGATAGCAGGATAGACACGAGAACTCACAGCATTTTTGGCCAAAAATAATGCAGGAACTTGGTATTTTTCAAACATAATCTCTGCAGCTCTGTCAACATGTCGTCAGTCAACAGTTTGTAATTAGCACAAGTAAAAACCAATAAAATCTCAGCTGCAGAACAAAATACAGTATAATCAACGGGAAATGAAGATTACAATGTCATTAAAGTTTTGCAGTCTTAATTCCAACAGAAAATAAATTAAGCGCCCGTTTGGCCCCATTATTCCACGTTATAATGAGAGAAATAGTAATTTTTTGGAAAATGTGTGGTTAAAAAAGAAAGAATTTTTTTTTTATTTACGTGTAATATTATTTTATTGGAGAATATATAAGAGCAATAGTTTGTGGGAGTGGACTGTTAAGAGCTTAAGGTCTTTTAGTACAGAGAAAGTGAGAGGAAGAGGGGAGAATATATTGAAGTTTGTGGGAGTGAACTGTTAAGAGCTTGAGGTCTTTTAGTACAGAGAAAGTGAGAGGAAGAGGGGAGAATATATTGATGTATCCTTTCAAATTTATCCAACCATCAACTCACAAAACATTTAAACTGAAATCAAGATGACTTAGTACACCTTAACTGATTCACAATTGACCTAAGAATCCTTCCACTTCTTTATTCTTATCTCACGCCCCTTCAAACAGCATATAGTCTATAAACGGTTTCCCATCCATGAGAATTTTCAACTCTAAAAGCAAGATGGGAATATATTTGGTGCATTTCCATTGATAACTATTAGTATAATGGCATCAGAAATTCTATACCTAATTGCGAAAGTCACTCAGTATGATCACAATATTAAATAATTAATATAAAAAATAAATAATGGACGTATGATTGTCCTTGAGCAAGCCAAGTTTAGATGTATCAAAAACGACACCTTCAATATACAGATAAGCTTTTAAACCCCTCAAAGCTCCTCCATCATAATTGTAACCATCTCAGCCGCCAGCAGGAGTTCCTCGAAATTTTGACTTACAGCCCATGAGATTTCAACAAAACAAACCAAGATACTATGAATATTCCACAGTGCTAGACACTGTAGCAACAGATCATCAGTATGGTCCCTTCCTGAACATATTGAAGGGCACACAGGAATGCATCATGAGTAGCTTCCCAGGCTAACTCTTAACACTAAATGGGCTCTAAATTCTAATTTCCTCGCAAGAATCAGGCAATTGGTATCGTATATAGTTTTGTACAAATATTACTGCATGAGAAAGAATCACTTAATCTTCCTGTCTACCCAATCAACTGCAACTACTATTCGATGCAGATAGCTAAAAACAGAGAAGAGCGAGTCTAATTCCAAATATTATAAAGCCATAGTGCAATGGGAAGCAATTAAACTGCTGTACAAAAGATTAATAAAGAAAGAGTGCAATAGTTTTCAAGGGAAACAAGCCCCCAGGATCTTAGGAAAACATGAGCATTCAAATTCTCACACATTACTGAACAATCTCAAATAAGCTTCTGTTACAAAAATGATAATGAGCTGTCAATAATATAAATATGAATGTTGTCCAGATATGACAATAAAAAAATACCCTCGGTGATGTTCACAAAAGACTCCAGTATTTTTACTCGCTAGTGGAGATAGTTTCTTTAGAAAATTCAGGTCATAAACAAAATCAAGAACCAGATTGTAGGCAGTAGGTATGTGAAGACCTTAGGAGGCCTCCTAAATAACCTGCCTCGAGTTATTATTCGTTATCAAATTCAACTTCTCATGATTGATATGATGTTCAAACAATCCTTCCGATCCTTCTTTGTGTTTCACCTTCGTTGGTCCTTCAACCTGCACAGTATTTTAAATTGGCAAGGCAAGTAGCTCCTCCATTTTTCATTTGCTAGCCTTCATATCTTTGTGCATTACTTTAGAGAAGCAACTCCAAAACTTAAAGCAACAATTCCATCTTAACAAAAAGTAAATCAACTATCATCCTTCTTAATGTTCATATTGTCGAATCACTTGACCATCTAAACTGTCCTCCCAATCAAAAAGCATTAATCCACTATATGCAAAGATAATGTCAATGTTTCAGACCATAGCTACATACAGTGATACAAATACAATCAATATAAGTAGCAATATAAATCAACTATAATGACTGGAACAAAGCTCTTTTAAACTTCTGTCAACATTTGGATGGCAATCCTCTCAAAAAAGCTAATAAAAGTTAATGTTCACCATTAACAATAAATATTCCATGGTTTTCACAGCGTGGAAATCAAGCTCCAAAACAGAAGTTTTAGTGTAGTACATTAACCTTCCAACATTTGGAGACGCGATAGAAATTCGTGAAGGATCAGATGGGCTCGGACTCTCTTAAAGCGAACAATATATATAATATAAAAGCTTGGGCACAGAGGTCCGGGTCATTATAGTCACTTTTCCTGTGATGAATTGATCTCATAGTCACATATTGGAGGTCGACGTGACTTATCTAGCGGTTACTTTCTGAACATTTCGTCTCATAACTTTTATCGAACATGTTACATTCACTAGAATTTGCAAAGATCTCAAAAAGAGACGCTAGTGCACTCACTCAGTTACTAAGTTTCATCAAGTGTTCCTCAATGCTTTTTTAGGACTTCAAAACAATGATAAGATATGACCTTCCAAAAAGACTCAATTCAAGATTTCATCAGACACCAGCTTACTTTTTCAGAACATGATATTGTTTCTTCATAACTCAAATTTCCTTAAGTCAGCTATCATCCTTCTTAATGTTCATATTGTTGAATCGCTTGACCATCTAAACTGTCCTCCCAATCAAAAAGCATTAATCTATTATATGCAAAGATAATGTCAATGTTTCAGACCATAGCTACTTACAGTGATACTAATACCATCAATATAAGGAAGAAGCACTATAAATCAACTATAATGACTGGAACAAGGCTCTTTTAAACTTCTGTCAACATTTGGATGGCAATCCTCTCAAAAAAGCTAATAAAAGTTAATGTTCACCATTAACAATAAATATTCCATGGTTTTCACAGCGTGGAAATCAAGCTCCAAAACAGAAGTTTTAGTGTAGTACATTAACCTTCCAACATTTGGAGACGCGATAGAAATTCGTGAAGGATCAGATGGGCTCGGACTCTCTTAAAGCGAACAATATATATAATATAAAAGCTTGGGCACAGAGGTCCGGGTCATTATAGTCACTTTTCCTGTGATGAATTGATCTCATAGTCACATATTGGAGGTCGACGTGACTTATCTAGCGGTTACTTTCTGAACATTTCGTCTCATAACTTTTATCGAACATGTTACATTCACTAGAATTTGCAAAGATCTCAAAAAGAGACGCTAGTGCACTCACTCAGTTACTAAGTTTCATCAAGTGTTCCTCAATGCTTTTTTAGGACTTCAAAACAATGATAAGATATGACCTTCCAAAAAAACTCAATTCAAGATTTCATCAGACACCAACTTACTTTTTCAGAACATGAGATTGTTTCTTCATTGTGAATTCAAATTTCCTTAAGCCTAACTTGTGGTACATCTAGTTCATCTAGTATGCTAAAACTTCTCTACTGGACCTCATAAACTTCCATACAGACAGCTACAAGTTTCTGCCACTGAAGAACCTGAAAAGATTGAAACAACTACTAAACCATACATCTTACAGCTAACATCTCTACAGCTTCTACTTTCTGTCTTCTACCTATGAAGCTTGCTCTATTAAGGCAAACCATGGAAACCAGTTGAATGAAGCAGAAACATGGTTTTGGTGCAGGAAAAGCAGTAAAACAGACTAATGAAGAGAGAGTGCAACAGTGAGAAATTCGCTTCTAGGATTTAAGTAAGGCCAAGAGATCATAATGTCATATTTTACCAAAAACTCAAGTAGGCAGATATGTGACAAAATGATATTAAATGTTTTATAGTGATTAAAAAAAAAACAATTTTACCCTAATATGATAGAAGACAAAAATAAACTTGATGCTAGTAACTGTGCTACTATTAAAATCGAAATGAACTTGTTGCAGCCCCTATGTATAAAAAGTTTTAACTAATAAATCATAAAGAAAATGAAGAGCTCAAGGCTGTAGCAGGCCAATAAGGATTAAGGAGTCGCACTAGACATATTTTTCTTTTTCACACATCTGCACTGAACATTTTGCACTAGTTTTGACTCAAGACATTACTTTTGTTTCACATTCGAACTTAGCCACTCCTGTATCAGAGATTAAGGAATCTAGTTATAAGCTTCTCATCTCCAAGCCATTATTCTGGAAAGTCTTCACTGTCATATCATAAATTACAAAATTAGCAAATTTATCCTACCCACCTCTTCCAGGACATTTCACCTAAATCTTGAGTGTTTTAGATAACCATGTGTATAGATGTTATATTTGTTTCCTACCACATCCCCAATGAATTTTGATTCAACATCAGACTGAAAGTGAATTTTAAAGTGAAGTATGTTAAAGATAGTGACGATTAACTGCCCCCCAGAAGGAAAACTGGAAAGATTACCAGTGGACAAATTAACAAGATGCATGGTAAAAATTATAATATTTAAAAGTTGAAACAAATAATCACTTAAATTGAGATACAAATGCAACAAAGAACAACTGCATAGACTCATGCTCTGGATGGGTTTTACTCTTTGTATTAGATGGGAGCCAGGAAATTTAAATGCCAAAATAAAAAAGAAAGTATGCAGAAACAGGAGTACAAGTCATGGAACCCCTAAAGTACTTCGGATTTTTAGTTAGCTTACTTTTCTCTCTGTTGTTGGGTATTAGAACATGGCTCAGCAAGTAGCATGGGATGCTCTTTTGGATCAATTAACAGGCATTTCCTACAATTTAAAACATTGCAATTATGAAATTACATGTGAAAAATATCGAAAATGCATAAAACCTGTTAACAGAGAACTGTAGGCTTCAACACCTGGACAAAGCTACCGCTAAAGTACTGAAAAGCTGGAAATCATAAAGATTTGTTAGGTGAACAAAGAATTACCTCAAGGCATGGTCCCATATGCTTTCAACCATATCCCAGTCAATAACTATTCCATCCTTGAAGGGTGACAGCACCTGATATTTCAGTGGGCTCTATGATAGCACACAAGAACATAGAACGATAGCCAAATCTTTAAAAAAATGTGTACAACTAAACCAACTAACCTCCATGTGATCGCGTCGGAATCCCAAGTCTTGAGATCCGACATAAAATTTGCGCTTACCCTTGGATTTGGTATCTGGGGCAGATCCTGAATTCTTGTCAGGAATATCAGGATCATCAACTTCCATTTGATCAATTGATCCAACAACCTAATCCAAGACATATTAATACAAAGATAAAGAAAAGAGTAAATGCAATCAAAAATTAAAATCCTATGGATTTGTAAATAATGAAAAGAATTAGAGTAACACATTACGTGTGGAACTAGAAATGACTCCTATACAATACAAATTAGTCCAAAAATTTCTTTCCTTTATATTTTTTTTTTCCTGGAAATACCTTGCGGGAGAGGTGAGGCTGACCTCAAGTTAATCCTTACAGATTCTAGATGTGATCTCTACTCTTTCTTATTTTCTTGTTTGTAGTTCGGAAAATTCATTTTTCTTTCTTTTGAATAAGAAACTTGAATTTATTAATTATATAAGCATAACTACAATTGTTAGAAGAACAAGCAGACAAGGAATCTTCTAATCATCCATCAGTATAAAGTCAAGTCAAGAAGAGAAAGGGGTGCTCTTGAACTCCTTATACATAGAAATCAATAGGAATGATTAAATCTTATGTGACATTATTCAGAAACTTCTAGCTCTTTTTCTTCAAACATCTCATTGTTCTCTATCAGTTCACAATTCCAGATCAGCCAAAAAATTGTTCAAACTATTGATTTTTATATGATCTCACACCCTTTTTACATTTATCAAAGTCAATTATATTTCCATTACGCCTGGTCGATAAAGATGCCCTAACTTTCATTTTTCTCAGTTCAGAAGAAGTCCTTTAAACATTCTCATGAATGCCTAATAAAGATGTTGAAGTATAAGATCTCACTTTCCTCAAATTTTATTGAATTCATTATATCTTTTTTAGTGAACGAACCAATCGAAATTATGGGTCTATTCTAAGGAAATGAAAGAATACAAAGTCTTAGAAATAAATAAGCAAGTTGTAATGAATCAGTCCAACCTTCACATAAACAAATTATATCCCCTGCCCCGACATCCTATGTTGTCAACTGAATAAAAGAAGTAATCTATAGATATGAACTTCTAAGGGTATCTAAGGGAAACCCTCACAGATCTTCTGGAATCCCAATCATTTTGGTTCAAACCATACTGTTTTCTTGCCACTCTACTCCAGGAAGGAAAACTCCAAAGCTGTTTTCCAAGTAGAGCCAAGCTTGTTTCTAAGATTTGCAACTCCTAAACCACCTCTACTTTACTTCTTGCTACAAATTCCAAGCTACAATAAACTTTTTGAACATCCTTGCATGCAGAAAGTCTATCTTAAGTTACTCAAGAATATCCATAAGTTTACCTGGCATCCTAAACTTACAGCTTGTACATTTTAAATTATTAAATGGATAGAAATGAGTGGTAGACAAGTAGGTAGCACTTGTAGGTCTGACGAAAGTGTAGATAAAAAGTGGTTTAACTGTTTATAAACATTAGTCAAATATGAGCTGAGACATGGAAAAAAATGAAATAAAAATTTGAGAAAACCTATTGGATATGAGTTAATCTCCCCTCCCAAAGAGACCAAAACGCTATGGAAAATAGATAATCCTCCCAGAGGAAAGCCTACAAATTGCAAAGGCCACTAAAATCTGGAAAATTCTTTCACCTGCCATTCAACATTCAGATTACTGTTGCTCTGTGCTTCTTTCCACTCACTTATATTGCTTCAAGTTCAAAATTTTCAACTACATTCAAAGGGTAAATCTTCCACCTACTTCAAACAACTAGTCTAATTTGGGCAATGGCCCTTTTCCTTTTTTAGATCAATGGTCCGTTTCTTAATCGAGCACTCAAAGATAAACACAAACAGATGGAAAAACTCCAGGAACCAAAACAAAAGTTCAAAAAATGAAAAAAGAAATTTTATAAGAGAATTAGTAGGCTCACAGATGGAAAAACAGCTTTGGGCGCATCTTCACCAGCATAACCAGCTTTGCAGGTATGCGAACCCAAGTCTACCACTACAGCCGAAACTTCATCTGCAGTAAAAAAGACGGTAAAATTATACCCCACTTATGTGTAAACATGTAAATGTGTGGGTGTGTACAGGAGATTCTGCGAGATACACTGACCTCCCCCGTACATAATTGTGGGTTCTTCTGCTTCTTCGTTGTTTTGCCTAGTGTAGCAGACAACGGGGATTCAGTTGGAGGAAATTGGGGTTTACAAAGGTAAAATGTGCAACCGGACGAATTTATTTAAGAATAATGCTATTTATTGTTACATCCTGATATAGATGAGAGGCAGTTCAATTTTTTCGAGGGATAAGAGGAGAGAGAGAAATCATTACATCGATGATGTAGTAATACATGTAAAATAATGTAATTGGACAATTCAAATTTTATGCGAGAGGAGATGAGAGAAAAATTTGATGAATAACGAATTGTCATATTTTCAATATTTTATCATCATCATGATAAATAATATTACTCTTTATTTCACGTCGCCCATTCTTAAAAAAAATCTTTTTTTAGGTGCTCATTTTTAACGGCACATCTATGCAATAAAATATTCTAACCACAAATTCAATTTTTTTTTTACTTTTTAATTACACATTTTTCAGAAAATCATTATTTAAAATAATATTTATTCAAAAAAAAATAGCCACCAAACAGGGACTTAAAAGGGCTTTTTATCTTGTGAAAACCCCAAAAAACCTACTTAAAAAAGAATTTGTTTCGTCATCAAAATCTATTTCTCTTGAGTAGTGTTATTTATAATCAGGGATTATAGTAACCATCTTACGTGACATAATTAATAATTATAAAATAAGAATTTTTTTTATAACCCCTTTTTTTAATTATTAAGATTATGTCACGTAACATGTCACGTGAGATGAATATTGCAATCACTAATTACAAATATCATTTTATTCGTTTCTCTTGTTGCCTTTTGAGTTTCTCACCTTCGAAATGCATCATTTAGATCTACAACCTTCTATCTTCGTTGCACTTGTGATTCTTTTTTCCCAAAATACCTTTAAAACTACCCATGAGGAAAGTATTTTTTTTTTCGGGGCCATAAATGGGTAATCACGGCATAAATAAATAAAAAGAAAGAAAGATAATGAAAAGGAGAACGTGTTTAAAAAGAGAAAATTGAGGCAAATATTTCTTTACTAACTAAAATTGAAAAATCTGTACTATTCATAATTAAGCGAAAAATGTCAAATATCTTCTGACGATGTTCAGAATACCTTAAGCCCCTGTTGGGTATCGATTAAAATTTAGATTTTAATTTAAGTCAAAATTAATAATTAATTTTAATCATATATTTTATGAATTTCACAACTTTTTAACCATATATTTTATCAAATTCTATCAAAATTTATTAAAAATTTGATTTTAATTTATACCAAACAAGTGCTTAATGTTACTAGTTGTACATCTCTCATAAAAAATGATAGAAAAGATAATAACATCCAAAGGCACAACCCTCACACCATGAACCCTATTTTTCACTTCTCATTCAATGCACGAGGGTCTGGTTACGAAAATTACCATCACCTCTCAAAGATCATTTCGGTCATCATCCTTCAACTACATCTCCCTCAAACGGAGATTTAACCTCATATTGCATCTCTCGCTCCCAATGATTTTTATCAACTGAAAGAGGTAATTTTTTGTATTAATATTAGAATGATTACTATGTTTACTTCATTTATCTTGCACTACCCTCATCCCCAGAAACCATAGCCCTTGTTTAGGCTCCATTTTTTTTTTTTTTTTGCAAAAAATACATTTTTCTAAAACTCATTTTCAAACCACACATTCTCTCGTAAAATAATATTACACGTAAATTCAGAAATTTTTCTTATTTTTAACAATGCATTCTCACTATTACAAAATATATTTTCCTCTAAAAACTCGTTTTCATGGAGCTCAAAAGTCCTTTTAATATTATATTTTCAGTTGATAGCCGACGATGCGAAAATTTCCTTCGGTGCTCAAAAATTCATCTTCGCCTCATTTATCCGCTGTATTGTAGAAAAAGCACCCATCTAATCAACTGTGACTCGACATCTTTCTTTACTAGAAAATACTTGAGGGTCGAGTGGTCAGTGTACGCTATCACCTTAGAGCCAATGAGATAGGACCGAAACTTGTCAAATGCAAATACCATCACTTGCATTTCCTTTCCATAGTAGCATAATTCAATTGGACATTGATTAGGTCCAGATAGAATAGTATATAGCATGCAAGATTTTATCCCTCATTTGTTCCAACACCGCTCCAACGACATAATCACTAGCGTCGTACATGACCTCAAAAGGAAGATCCCAATTTGAAGCTAAAATAATAGGAATTGTGATGAGTTTCTCTTTAAAAGTGTTGAAAGCCTGGAAACACTTATGATAAATTAAATGGAATAGTCTTCTCAATTGATGAGGAAAGTAGTTTGGTGATCTTTGAGAAACCCTTGATGAAGTGTATATAAAATTCGGTAAGTTCTAAGAAGCTCTTATGCCTTTCACCGAGGTTGGTGGAGGCAATTTTTTAATTAATTGGATTTTGGCCTTGTCGATATCAATCTCCTTGTGTGAAATTCAATGGCCAAAAACTATGCCTTCTTGAATCATGAAGTGATATTTTTCCAAATTAAGCACTAAATTAGTGGTGAGAACCATGGGACGAAGGCTAGTAAGAATCTGTTGACTGTGGAAAAAGAACCAATAACGAGATCGCGAACAAAGAAGATCAAAATTAGTGCACTTAATTCAAGCTAAGTTAGAATAAACGAAGCTTGGAGTGTAGCCGGAAAGTGACATGCAAGCACGCACTCACGCAAAATAGGTCGTGCACGTACTTGGGTAAAATTTCAACCTTTAGCCAAATTAATTTAACGGTACGTACTCGACAGAATACACGGTGCGCGAGTAGTACAAAAATTTGAATGCGGTTTAATTTTTCCTTTTTCGTTTAGAACTCTATTTTGTTTGATGTTTACTTGATATTTTCCATTTTAATTAGTGTTTTTATGAGTTGACTATATATATAGCCTCATTCTTTCATTGTAGAGTAATTAATTTTTGAGAGATTAAATCAAAGCAAGGTTGATTTATTCTTATTCTTCATAGAACTCAATTTCAAACTTATCAAGAATTTCATCTTTATCGTGTTCAATAACTTTATAGCAAGGTCGTCGAATCTCCATCGTTTTCTTGAATCTTCATTATCTTCCTAAGTCTTTTACATCAACATAAATACCAAAAATATTCAAAAATTGTTTTGTGCATTAAATTTAGTGTACCAATACAATTTATTTTTTTATCTTTCTTGCCTTTGTTATTTTCTCATATTTAGTGTGAAAAAAATGAAAATTCTAGAAAAAATTTCTAGCAAAAAGAAAAAGAAAATCCCAAGAAAAAAAGGGTTATTCGATTTCAAGAAACACTTTCTTAAAAATTCTTCAAGCGCAATTTCTTTTAAGAAATCGGTTCAATACCTAAATCATGTATTGGTATCAATATTGTTGTGAAAGTATAAACTGATTTCAAGAAAACACTTTCTTGAAATTATCGGTTGTGTTTTCATTCAATTTTTTCATTCCTTCCTTTCTTGAGTCCTTTCTCTCGAGTCATTATCCTGCTTAAATTCATTGTTCTTTTTGGTTTGAAACTCACAAAGACGAAATTTTTTTATTGAGTTCAATTAAATCATTAGAGAACTTGAAAGAAGACATTGAGAGGATAAAGGCAAGAGTTGTGAGATTATTGGAGGGAAAAGCCAAATTTGAGTGAAACACGAGTGCAAACACTTGAGAGGCATACAAATTCTAGTTATTAGGATGTCTCAATCAAGCATTCATGATGAGATTCATACAACAACAATTTGAGCTATTGAATGTGGTATTTGTAGAAAATAGAGATAGAATGGATCGACGGGATATGGTGATAGCTAACTTACAAAGAGGCAACCTAAAGGAGTTCATAATGTTAGGAATCAAGGTAGGCATGATCCTAGAGTTAAATCTGATGATGGGAATGAAGTGAATAGTACTAATGAGGATGATCAAATATCGGAGGCCAAAGTGGGTAGGATGGGGAATAGAGGAGATAGGCATGAAATGAGGCCTAGAAGAGATCCTAGAGACTTTAGTAGAGATAAGGTTGATCGGAATTTGGGTAGTATTAAGATGAAAATTCCTTCATTCTAAGGTAGAAACGATCTAGATGTATATTTAAAATGGAAAAAAAAGTTGGAGTTGATCTTTGATTGCCATAACTATTTGGAGAAGAAAAAGATAAAACTAGCAATAATAGAGTTTACCAATTATGCAATCATATGGTGGAATCAATTAGCAACAAGTATGAGGAAAAATCATGAGAAACCTATTGAACCGTAGGATAAGTTGAAGGCTATCATGGGGAAGAGATTTGTACCTAATCATTATTATATATATCTTTATCAAAAACTTCAAAGTCAAGGTTCATGGAGTGTAGAGGATTATCATAAGAAGATGGAAATAGTTATGATCAGGGCTAATGCTGTTTTTGAATGGTTTGAATTGGGAGATAGTCAATGTAATGGAATTACAACATTATGTAGACTAGATATTATTTGGGTTCTAATCCTCCTAGATGACATGGATATAGGTGAAACACTAGTTACGGGATTAATAGCAAAATACCCCTGTAAACATTTCATTTTGCAATATACCCCCTACCTATTGAAAATCGTAGAAAATCTCCATGTTTCAAACGTTTTGTGTAAAACACCCCTATCATCAGCATACATCTGGTGTGTAGTTAAATCCCAAGGAAAATGGGAAAAATGGATAAATAAGAAAGGGCAAATGCGTCAATTTATATTTTCATCTTTAATAATACCCTCCCAACACGAAGATGAGGGTTTTGTGCAAGACGAAGTGATACGAAGATTGAGAGGATTTCGATTGTTAACCCACGTTATACGATCAGTTCCTTGTTCACCCACAATCATAGAGGTTTCCTCGAGCTGTTCTGAAGCTTGAACAACTATCATTCTTCAGTTAAGAGAACCCAGAGATGGTTGAGAGGGTCCCAGACGATTGAATGGAAAATGACAACAACGGCTTTGTGGAAAGTGATTACGAGGTTGAAGATGAACCTGAGGTTGGCGACAAGGTTGAGGAGCAAGCTAATTTTGGTTCTGATTTTGGTTTTAGATTGTACGATGGGCAAAAAGTCAGAGACTTGGACACTGACTATAGGGAGTCAGATGAGTTACGTAGTTTGGATAGTGAAGAAGATGAATGAACAACATCTAGACAGAGAGAACGAAATGATGAATTCAATCTGTCAACTGACATGGAGCAATCAAGTTTTCGAAAAGATTATCAAAATCCCCCTTTATATTATAATAAATTGTCGACAATACGTTTTGATATACCCCCATATAAAATGATTATGTTGTAAAACCCCCTTTAAGAAATATGATTTGTGTTTTACATCCCTTACTTTTTTATTTTGTGCGCTACAAGTATGGTGTTCGAGACGAAAGCAGTTTTGAAATGGGCATTAACTGAACATTCTGTAACATCAAACTGGGAGATAAAGTATGTCAAGAATGAAGGGTATAAATTGTGAGCAATATGCAAGGAGAAGTCATGTGGATGGCTATTGTACGAAGCAATGTGATAGATTCAAACAGTTTTGTTGTGAAAGATTCAAATTGGATGATTGAGAAAGAGTATGTGTTTAAATAATTGTGAAGTAGTTGATTGTGTTGGTAAATTGAAATGTTTGAGGCTTTGATTCAAACTCTAGTGTTTCAATTTTAGGGAAAACAACATGACCTTCAAGGTGTTTGATAATATGACTAAGTGGAAATTCTTGTCAATTTAGGGCTAAACTAGCAATTGAATTGGCTGACATGCATTTGGTATTGCCTTTGATGTAGAAATTCATAGAAGTTTAAAAGAGAAACACAATTACTGATTTGCAGCCCATAGATGGACAAGGCTAGGAATGGATCACATTGCGTCACCTACTTCGTCCCGCCTCATCTAACCCAAACGACCTCCGTTTGACCTCAAATGTGAATATGAGTAAGACCAAAATACATAAGCCTGTAGATCATTCGGGAAAAGATCACTTTTTCTTGACCTTTTTAGGTGGTGAAAGTCCATGATTGGTTTAGGGTGAAAATGCGAATTTACCTTTTTGTTAGGTTGTTTTAGGGAATGTAAGATAGATCATCTTCGTCTATTGGATATATACCCTATACCATGACATTTTCTCCAGCATGACATGATCTTTTACGTTTTAGTGTATTAAAATTGACATAAAGTTGTGTAGTTTGGGGGTATTCCCCACTTTATCCTACTCTATGTTTATTACCCATTATGCTTACATTTTCTATTTTCATATATAGGAACAAAATACCACCAAAAAGAAAAGCCACGACTCAAGAAAAATGAAAGTCTAAGGTAGGGGGAAACATTGACCCAGCTTCAAAGGGCGAATGAACATTTAGATGACGAGAAAATACAATGATTTTTGAATGTGCTTCGTGAAAATTTTGTGACAAAGTGGAAGGATAAGAAATTTTATCAAGATGGCGGATCATGATTGGTGATTTTCAAGGATCACTACTAGAGAGAATTATACACCACTACGGTTGGGAAAAAGTTGTTGGTACGCCTCACATGACATATCCTACGTTGGTAAGGGAATTTTTCACCAACTTCAATGCTGAAATTGATGACCCAAAATCTTCACACATAAACCAAACTTGGGTTAGAGGAAAATGGATCTCATTCAGCCCAGCGATAATTGACAGATATTATGGGCTGAACCATACTAAGATATAGCCCACACCAGAGGAGCAAGACATGTCATTGGTAGCTCGTTTTCTGTATGGTGAGGAGGTTGAGTGGCTACTTCATTCATCTCGCTTTCTACATAACGAGTTGACTTCAGAGCTCAGACTTTTGCATATCATCTTCTACACCAATATTTACCATGTATCCCAGCGGATAAAATTTAATGAAGAAAGGGCTACGCTGCTTTATCACATGGAAATAGTGCAAAAGTTTAACTTGGAAGCCCATATATATATTTTCATACAGGAGTTGGCTTCATCTATCGATCTTTAGTGCAGTATTATGTTTCCATGCTTGATCAGTTTGATCTGCTTGACAACCGGGGTTCCACTACTACCAAGAGAGGAAAGTGTTGCTCTAGATGCCCCAATCAGTTTAAGAACCGTTGAAAATTCAGAAGCAAGACTGGGGGGGAGAAGGAAGAGCGCATGACCATGAGCAAACACATGTAGTACCACAACATGCTCTAGATGCCGACACAACCCTCCTAAGAAGACAGTTGGCTAAGATGCAATTAACCTAGGTGGAGTTGGGTGGATCTGTTGGCAACATAACAAATATTTTAAGGGCGATGCAACAGAGGCAAATCAACATGGAGGAGGAGTTGCAGAGAGTGAGTATGCAATTACGTAGATTATAGCAAAGTGATGACAGGACGCGCCATGATCAAAGAACGATGACTTATGCATATGATCAGGTGCAAGAACATATGCTACATTTTGGAAGTAATTGGAGGCAATTGACCGAAACGTAGATAGTAAGGACCATCGAGTCCTTCAGACCTACTAGGTCATCTAGCCAGTCGCCTGATTTTTTCACTCATCTACATCTACCCTCAGAGAGTATCTGATCCCTTAGTTATTTTTTATTATTTTTACTTTTACATTGGGGACAATGTATAATTCTAGTTTGGGGATGGGTAAGTATTTGGAGGCTTAGGATTTATGTTTCTTGTTTTTCAACTGCTTTTCGGGTTTGTATAACTTATCTAATTTGAACAAAAAAAAAATTCAAAGGTAGTGTCTTGTTTAGCGTTGAACGGTATATTTATTTGAATTGAGTATAGTTTTAGATTGATTAATAGACAACACCATAACATGTGCTTTTACTTGAGTACTTATCTATGTTAGACTTAATTATTTGAGCACACAACCATTATTGACTCATTACTTATGTTGGAGCATGACTTGATTATGTGGATTTAATTGTTGATGTGTTTGACCTACGTTTAATAGAATTCCCAACTCCTTAATATAGAAACCAAACTTCTAGAAAGTAGTTTGGAGATGGGAAGGTTAGTGCTTGTGTTCATAGAATTCGATGGTTTGGAGTTCTTAGATCAAATCATTGGTTGAAGGAGTTTAAGTTATGTAATCTAAAATGGGCACTGACGAATGTTAAAATTCAAATCCCATATCAAAAGAAAATGTGATATATCTTATACTCCTTTTCATAGCATCTTTTACTCGAATAATTAAGCTTGTTAGGGTGTCCTATGGTCATCTGACTTGAGATTTTTGGACCTAAAACACGCTATATGGGTGAAAGCAAAAGTATGAGGACTACATTGCAACATTTCAATAGTTTATTCTGACCACAAAATGAAGATTGAAGATGTTACAGATTCAATTGGATGCAATTAGAAATTGGTGGATCAAAAGTGCAAGAGAAAAAGGCTTAAAAGAGGCAATAATCAAATTCGGGGACCAAAGTGCAGCGTTTGAAAGTGTTTAAAATTGGGCAACTGCCTAGTTATAATAGCTGGGTGATTGCTCGGCTTGGTTTATCAATAACAGAGGCAAAAACATATGCATGGGTGATCATCCAGGCCAAAACACAGCCAAAAACTGTTTTTTTGCATTGAATTATATTCCAACCGAGATTTTTCCTTTTGGGTCATTATTTGCCTAAATTTTAGAGACTTTTGGGACTCTTAGGAGAATACTATAAATAAAATTTATTAACATAATTAGAGGTGTGGAGAATTAATTGCAAAATGAGGCAAATAACACATCAAGATTGAATTTCAAGAACTTCAAGATGAATTCAAAAATTTCCGAGTAATGAACAACTTTTACATATTTTGTTTTCTTCACAACTAGTTAGGCTAAACAAATCTAGTGCTAAGATTACCATGAATCTTGTATCATGAACCTTTAATTCTTAATTTTTTCTTGACATTCAAACACGTCTTCAATTATTGAACGGTTTTATGGAATTATTTTCTTTACAATTATGTGTACAATGATTGTATGAATATCGTGACTTGTTTTACCCTCGAAAGATGGAAAATAAGTTAGACATAATGTTAATCGTCAGAGTTTGATAGGAGATAGAAATATACATCTATACTTCACATGATCTTTAAGTATTCATAAATTATTAATGCATTCTAGTATGTTCGCATTCTTCATAGAAATATAGTCATGTCACATGTAAGAATATGTTTAATTTTACTTGAGAGAGATTTTAAAATAAATTAAGAATATTGATCTTCATAATTTGATCGTGTTGTTAAATTGTAAGATTAGGGTTAAAGGAGATTGATATAAGGGTAGTCGGGATCCTATTGCATATTTCATCAATTGATTTTCATAAAAACTTGCATTAATCACATATTTTCATTTATTTTCGTTAATTTAGTTATTGCTTTCATAAGTAGATTACAATTTAGTTATAGAAAAAAATCACCAATTTTCATATTTTCAGTTAAGGTTAATTTAATTAGAATAGAAACATGTACAATTTCTGTGAGAACGATACTTTGACTCACAATCATACTAGAAGATGTAGCTTGTTTATTTTAAACAAAGAATACTTTCGTGACATATAGCTATAATCAAATTTGCTACATTCTCATTTATCCCAATAGCCAACGGATTTTGTATATCTTCTGCCATTGATTCTTTGTCATTTTTGGTGTGGTTCTATATGTTCTTTTCTTCTCGACATGAATGTTCGTTCAATTTTTAGATTAAATTGAGTAAGATCACCGTACCTCAAACTTTGCATGTAAGATTCCGAAAATAAGAAAATAAACTAGTAATATTTTTCTAACATGCAATTAAAAACTAATAAAGCGATAAAAAAAATAATGTTATGACTAAAACTAATTAAATACAATAGTCTCGAGTAACGACGCCAAAAACTTAAGGTATGTTCTTTTTACCATTTTCAAGCCGTTTTATGTTTTCGATTTTTCAATATGCGTTCTCTTTCCTATTTTTGAAAATGCGTTTTTGAAAACAAGTTAAAAATTTATAAAGAAAATCAAAAATGACAAATTTGTAGTTTTTGGTATTTTCAATTATAATCAAGCCAAAAATTTCAAAACGCGTTTTGAGTGTTTTCAAAACAATTTTTCAAAATGTCAAAAATAACACATTTTTAGCAATCTTAACATGGACACTTAAAACACAAAACTCAAAATGAATTCAAAACTCAAAACACAAAATTGAAATACAAAGAGAACATCCACTTAATTATTTGATTTATCGCAAAAAGAAAATCAAAAATGACAAATTTGTAGTTTTTGGTATTTTCAATTATAATCAAGCCAAAAATTTCAAAACGCGTGTTGAGTGTTTTCAAAACAATTTTTCAAAATGTCAAAAATAACACATTTTTAGCAATCTTAACATGGACACTTAAAACACAAAACTCAAAATGAATTCAAAACTCAAAACACAAAATTGAAATACAAAGAGAACATCCACTTAATTATTTGATTTATCGCAAGTGAACCGTATCGAAAACAAATAATAAAATAATGAGTAGGATATCGTTCCACGAGGCCTATGTGCTTAAGCTAGTGTCAATAAAGTGTACCTCTAATCAAATAGCCAAAGTTGTTTGCATGATTTATACTAATTAATTTAATTAAACTAACAATTGTAGTGAGCAAATTATAAAGGTTTTGCAAATTTAAATTGGAAAATTACTAAAATCTTAAATTCCCTTATTAATCTGTTTTAATGTAATTCAATAGCAAGCACTACAACAAAAATACTCTTTTACAATACTTAAAAGGTAACATTCATTAATTGAATGTTTCTAAAAGGGTCTATTGCAACATTTTTACAAGTGAATGTTGCAATAAGTTAATGTAATTAATGTTACTTTTTGCAACGTTTTTTAAATGTTGCGAAAAATTTTATTTTTTGTAACGTTTGTTGACCGTTGTTAAAATATAATTTTATAGCAATGTTCAATGTATGTTGTTGAAACTCTTAATATATAATATTTTGCAACTTTTTTAAATATTGTGAAAAAATTCATTTTTGCAACTTTTTTGAACCTTGCGAGTCTAACTTTTGGCACTGAAAAGTCTCAATTAAAATGACGTGTATATTGCCCTAAATCTCATTTCTTCATTCTAATCGTCGTCCCATTCCCTCATTTGTTCTGTGTCTGAGAGGAGAACAAGAAGAGAACTCCGGAATACACCTCTACGACCAGCAGTGTATTGTCGGTCTCGGGTCCTTCACTCCTCCTTCTGCCGCTCCACATCCTCATCAGGTTGTGAGTTTAATTTTTCATTATTTTGTGTGGTTTCTTCTTCCTTTTTTTTTTAAAAATTTCTATTTCTATCCTTATATTGATGTCTTTGTGGAGGGTTTTACCTTTCTAGAGTTGGATCCCTCTCTGAATTTTGTGGGTATTTTGGAAATGAGTTAGACGAGGGATTTTAGCTTGAAGGGAGCCCTTCATTTTATAGTTATGAAAATCCCAGATCTGAACCACATTGCCCTCAAACCCACTTCAATTTTTCGAATTTTTATGTTTCTGTGATTTTTAATGTTCGTATATATATTTCTTGGGTTCTATTCTTTCTTGTGGGGTTTGATATAGATCACAAATTGCCCTCAAACCCACTTCTATTCTTTCTTATCAGGTTCTATTCTTTCTTGTGGGTTTTAGTGATGTGAATAATTTATATACACAAATTTTTGCACAAACTGTTCCAGTTTTTCGGTGTTTGAACATGGTTCAAGGAGTTTTTTGTCCTGATACATTTCAAGTCAATAAAGAAAACCAATTTGCTACACTAAATACATCTACATTCTTTTAAAATGGATATGGAAGAAATTAATGTTATAGGCAATCGTCTTTTTCTCTTGTATGAAAATGCTATGCGAAGCAGATAGAACTTAAAAGGGAAGCTCACTATATACTTTCAGTTATATGTGCTGCTCTCTTTTCAAGTATGATAAGCATAATCACAGGATGATTTATAATGTTAACCGACTTTTTATGTTCTCTATGGCGCAGACCATTTCGGGTAGACCTCCACCAGCCACTTCTATGGGAGTTGGACAATTTTTCGATCCAAGGGAAGGCGAGAAAGTGTTTTCTTTTCGGTCTCTGATTCATTCTATGTATTCACAAAAGGTTAATATCTTCAAAATACAGTATTTGATAGAAGATTGCAAGAAAATTAAGTTCAAACACTTGATCTTGGTTACTAATAGCTTATTGCTATATAACTTGATTTTTACAGGAAATCAATTTGAAGGAAGATCATCCTCTTGCATTTAATGTCACATTCTCCGTTAGCTTAGGCCTTCTACCTGTGTTGATATCTCTTAGAACAACAAGTTGTGGAATTAAGGAGTCAGAAATTCCAGTTGAAGAGCTAGGAGACACAGAAACAAATAGTAAAAAATTTTCTAATTTTTTTTCTCTCTTTCGAGTTTGATAATTCTCTCATAATTTCTCTGTTCTATATCATCTTTATGCTCTTCCAATTTTTTTCTTCTCCATTTCTTGTTTTCTAAACGGAGATTGACTTTCTGTTCTTTTTTACTATCTTTTTAGTAAAATCAATATGGAATATATTTAGCCCGTGTTTGGCCCTTATTTTCTAAAACTCATTTTTCCTATAGTTGGAGAAGATGAAAAGTATACTGCACAAATATCATTCCTACAGTTGAAGTTACCCCTACTTGTTGTTGGGTCCTTTTAGTGGTAGGAAGTGATGTGAATAATTTATATATCACAGCTCAATTATCAGCAGTTCAATAATGAGCTTAGAAGTATCTCTTTTGTGGATTAAGTATTTGAAAATTGGTTTTCCTTTGTAGCTTAAGCACTGAATTATATACGACGTGCTCTGGACTTTGAAATGCACTTGTATGATCTATAATTGCTTAACACATAAATAGAATGATTGAGGATAGGTCCTCATCTTTTTTGTTCTTAACTGGTGGTCTTTAACTATTTACTAACTCAAGATTTTTGTTCTTTGATCATTTAAAAATTGATGAGTTGCTTTATTTAGTTGACAATATCATATTTCTTTTAATTTTACAGAATCGCGGGAGACAAGTTCTTCCTAATTGATCTCTTATTAATTTATATGATCAGCAATTCAAGATGAAGGCAACTAGAAAAATTCTTTATCATTTGCTACTGCAATTTTGACACCTTCAACTTTCTATGAGCAGGTTTTTGTGAGAGACTTCGTTCCCTATAGATTGGCATGTCTGATGAAAAACAATGTAGATGTAGAAATTGTGAAAACTTTCCCGTTAAAGAACCTCCACCTCTAAGGCTAGGAGAAGATAATTGACAATTTTACACTTGGAGAAGGTGTAATGCCTGCAAGTTTCAAGGTGATTTATGACACACAGAGGCAGGAAGAACCCACCAACTTATAATTGGCTAGTGCATGGGCGAACACTAAAAAGCTTGAAAGATTATTTGAAAGACTAATACCCCATATAATAGACTTAGTAACAAAAACTCAAGTGTTGGGAGTAGACGTTTTTATGCTGAAGAATCATACTAAAATTTT
>CAIGRN010099287.1:0-21958 GCA_903798345.1 Fraxinus anomala
ACTACGCCTCAAGGCCGCCTTCCCCTCATTCTGAAGCCGACAAACTCGAATAATTGGCATACACGCACGCTATGAGTAGGATGTTAGGGAGAATACCTGCATATGATCACATAATTAGTGCACTCTTTGGTAAAATATGCATCACGCCTAGTTGTTAGTGTGCTTGCCGTGTCGAATGGGAAGATAAGCATTCTCACTTCGTGACACAAGGACATGTACTAAGACCTTTCCAATATGGGCAAGAACCTCAACTTTAACAAAATAATTTTCCAAGGATTGGACAAATCTTCATATTTCTTACAGGAAAAGAATATCAACTATGTAACCCATCTTGGATACAGTCCCACATATGAACTCAAATCATGTCCATAGAATCATAAAGCAATCAATTCAACTTTTTGGACATAAGTTAAGTCTTAATTAATCTCTCTTTAGCATGCCTCAGATTGAAATGATCTCTTGCTATACGTGTCTAAATCAGTCGTTTGACTCGTTTCTAAGAAAATTAATCAATCATGACACTTACGTGTCGATCTATGTCTTCATCTCCATTCCATAAATTTTAGGGATATCGTTTTTTCATATGATATTGTTTATTATGTTTTGTTGGAATTGCACAAAATTAAAGAAAATAGTCGTACAAACAAAAAATTTACATTGCATATTAGTCCCCTATACTCATATATTTGACCTTTAGAATAATATTATATAAGATGATGTTATATGCAGAAATCACAAGACTTGAGAATTTATTTTAAAAGGTCAATATTATTTATTCGACTTGGAATTCACCTTTAGTCCCTGTACGGTTTTGCTTAAAGTGAATCAATCAAAATACAATAATATTCAATAAAAAAAAAAAAGTTAAACTCATATCCATGACACGACGTCCTGTATAATTTGATACGACCTATCAAACATACACATTTCATCCACGATCCGATATGCTTTCATTAGGCAATATTCTGATTCCAGGATCAAATATTATTCTGACAATTCGTTGATGATTTTCATGAAGAATTGTGCAATTGGTTTGATATTCCTTACCATATCTTTTCACATAATTCATTGCTTAATCGGTGAAAGTCAAAAATTAACACGTTTGATTCCTACTTTGGAAACAACCCTGAATATATTTATCTTTTATAGATTCACTTTTGAAAGAAAGTTAAGCCCTTTGTGTCATTATTTTGTTTTTAATTGTGTTTGAAAGCATTGTTTTGGTTATTAACAATAAATAAAACATAGACACGACTCGGAAATGGTCGATTTCGTTGAGATAATCTCGAACATGTAAGCCGTCCGTAGGGATATCTTGCATTGGATATTATTTGAAAAATATTTTGTACACTTAACTAAAAAGAACATGATAACGTACAAATATATATTGTATATCATTAGTTCTTAATAAATCTTATATAATAGCATGCACTCTAGTCTAATATATCAAACCTTACCCATGATGCCATAACTCAAATGAACTTTAAAAAATAATAATAATAAATAACTCAATTATGAAGATATTCTTAAATCTCCAAATAAGATATAGCTTCTAGGAGTAGTTTTGGGTAAAATTTCACATCGTTTAAATACGAAAATAATGATTAATATATAAATGTTTGTGCTATTATTTTTAGGATTTTTCTATTCGTACCCGTTCGTTTATCCGTTCGTTTACATTCCTCTCACACGAGGAGAGGGGCCTACGCCCAAATAAAATATTCAGCCCCCCCCCCCCCCCAACCCCATTGTGAGAGGCGCAGTGGGCCCGTGTTCACGAGCGTGTAAACGTCCGTGTACATATAGCATGACTTATTTTTCTAATAAGATTGACCTTCAGATATATAAACTCAAAATTCAATATGATAAGTCCAAAACAATCAAACGAGCACTTCGATTCATCTAAAACTCAAATTAACAATTGAATTTTAACATCAATATTATCTAACGAGACACCATTCTCAATGCATGTTAAAGCTAAATCCCCACGTATGTTGATACATTCCGACTTGGGACTCGTTACTAGTGTTGATCATTTCTTGTTAAATTTTTACATTCGATACTTGATATGACTAAACAATATAATAAACACGATTATATCCCGCATATCTTTATACAATGAACATGGTCCTGAACATCAAATATATGGATCGGATTTCATGCAAACAAATTTGGATCCCAAGGAGTTGAATAGAACATAATATATACTCTGCAAAATATATATCCATATGCTTTCTCATTTTATGATTTCATTTTCATATTATATCTTGTGCCAACTAACATGGTGATTCTTGACGTCATTTTTCTATCTTTCTTGATATTATGCTCATTTTTTTATGCAATATAATAGGAAAGAGATGCCAGATCAAAAAATTAAATTTTAATTTTATGCAAAGATAGATATAGGTACAAGTGATCAACTAACCAAAAGAACAAAAATTAAATTTAAAAAAAAAAAAAAATTCTATCTACACTTCAAAAACTATCAATAATTATCACTATCCAATATTTAAAAATATTTTTACGTTTTTCATTATATCTTCGGCTCTACAACCATTGCCTCTCTTTTGTTCTTACAATCAATAATGACACGTGCTATTCACCATATACTATTCAAAATCAAGTCGCTCCTGGATTATACATCCACCCGATTAAAATGCTCCAACATTAACTTGAACTTTGAATCTCTAGCTCTCTAGAACCACCACTTTGTTCAAAAGGTATAACTCACGACGACGGTACAATCCACGCTATTTTACCCAAAATCAAGTCTAAGAACTCATCTAAACCCCACTGCGTTTGGGCACTTTCTTCAATTGTGATCCAAATCAACATTCGCAAGTTTCAATGATTTGTTGATTGCATATTTTTTCTTCGTTCTTTAAACTTCCTCTACATCATGAGACTAAGAGTTTAAGCTAAGAGTTGGAGTCGGTGCAATCGGCAAAGGCAGGCAGGCAGTTGGGATGAGTGGTACAGCCATTGGAAAAGAAGACAAGTTTTTTTTTTTTAAATATCAATAGTTTTTTATGTTAATTAAAAAACTTTGATATAACTTGCTTTTTTTAATATTTTGACTTTTTAATGTATGACCTTTATTCAATAAAACTATCGAAGTCGTAATAACACGGGGACCATAGCTACAATTATCCTATAATAATTATATTCATAATACAATTTTTATTTATCGCACCATAATTTAGTTGTACTTAAAGTTTTTAATTTTTGCTCATTGTAAAATTTATGTCCTTGACGATTTTTCATATCATTTATATTCTCAAACTTTTCATTAGATAATATATTTTGTTTTTGATAATATTTTTATGTCCAGAAATCCGTTAAAATGAAGTAAAATAACTTATTTTTTCATCATTTTAAAAAAAAAATAAAATAAAATGTGAAATTTTGTTTTTAACTCGTTCCAAAGCAGAAAAACAATATATTTTGATATAAATTATCGTAAAGGATGAAACGTACTAATTAATGGAAAATTGAAAATAAGAATTCGGGGAAAAAAAATTAAGGAAATAATTACTATGATCAAAGATTGAAAAAATATATTCTTCCCTCGTTTCAAAATATGAAATTAAAATATTTTCATATAAATAATCATCAAGGATGAGAAGTATTAATGGTAGGTTTCAAAGATAAAAATTCAACGAAAAAAATAAAAATAAAAATTATTATAATGATCAAAAATTAAAGAATTTAACTACAATTAAAATATAATGTATTAAATAAAAATTGTGGGGTTAATGTAACTGCCATTTTCCTATATATAAAATATTATCATTAGAAGGGAAATAGCAGTGCTTTTACTATTTAGTGCTAATTTCCTGGGCTCATCTCTATAAAAGATTTCCAAATTTCCCAAATAATCTCTCTCTTTAATGGAAAACGACTACTCCCTCTGATTCATCAACAAAAAGCTTCAATTATTGTTTGATTTTGTGAATTAGCTTCTGAAATTCATCGGAGTAGTTAGTAAACATGCAACCTCGTAGTAGAGAAATTCCAGCCATGAATGTTAATTCATTGCTAAACCTCCCAGAAATTCATAATCCTCAAAATGGAGAAACCCACATCGATCCGACGTCGTCCCATGAAGATTTTATCGAACAAATGCTCTCCTCCACCTCCTCCTTTCCCTGGGAGTTCTCCGCTGCTGCAGAGCCCAGCCAAACCGACGATCAGTCGCCTCAACCGAATATGCTTAGCCATTTCGATGACCAGTCGGCGCTGTTGGCTTCGAAGCTGAGGCACCATCAGATCGGCGACGGCGGCACCGCTGCCAAATCCTTGATGTTCCAGCAGCAGTTGATGTTGTCTAGAGGACTCGCAGGCAACGGGCTCAGATCGCCGGCCGGGACGGAGAGTCGACTCCTGCCGGTTCCTTCGAGTCATAATGGTCATCACGACACCGTAAATGGGTCCTCCAAATCTGCTAACTTGGTCAGCTGATCGTTTAATTCTCCTATATTTTTATAAATAACTATTTAATTTTACTTAGAAAATCATTTTTTTAATTATTGACTCAATTCAATATTAATGCAGGCAAATGAGGCACTATACAATGGGTTCATTGAATCTCTTGGTCAATCTTCAAATCAACCTCCAAATTTTCACCATCCTCAGGTTTGTAATACATATATACTCAAAAAACGTCACAATAGTCTCCAATCTCCATGTTCCTGCTATTTTATGCAAGTAGTAATATGACTTTGATTCTTGATTTTTATATATGCTTGTGTATTATAGGGAGAAGCAATTCAGGCCCAGAATTTTGGAGCTCCGGCTGCAATGGCAGCAGCAATGAATCAGCCGGGTGGTAATGGAGGAGGGACGCCTCCTCAGCCGAAGCAGAGGGTGAGGGCACGGAGAGGACAGGCCACTGATCCTCATAGCATTGCTGAAAGGGTACGCAGTACAATCGTAAAGTGAATTCGAAGGGATGTGTTCAAATATCGTCCATCTAGTTAACATGCCATCAGTTTTAATTCTCTGTTTTAACATTTTCAGTTTTCATATTTTTTGTTTTTGATTCTTAATGGCGAAATGAAATGTGGGCAGTTACGTAGAGAGAGAATTGCGGAGAGGATGAAGGCTTTACAGGTGCTCGTGCCCAATGCCAATAAGGTAATTTTACATCCTCCCTCCTTATCTACATCTATTTGCTATAATTTTAAACATTCTATCAACAGTAGAAAAGATGATGTCTTTATTTCTTCTAAATTTTAGAGTTTGTTTTATGAATGTTCTTCGTTGGATATCGATGTATGAAATCGATAAATACATGAATAATCTTCTGTTAATTTATTAATAATAACAATAAATATGGAATCAAACACTCGTTATTTCTTAAGAATATACTAAAACAATAGATTTAACAAGAGTTTAGAGACGGTTGATCAAAAACTTTTATATATGTAACTTGAAGGGTGTTGAAGCTTCGATGCAAATTCCTTTGTTCTTTCTATAAGTTATATTTTGAAGAACTTGTTGGTGATTAATTGCATAAATAAGTAAAGATTCCAGTTTTTGCTAATTAATTGCATTCTCACGTGTAAAAATGTGAGTGACACGAGTTGACTAGTAAATTGAGTGGAATATGTTGGGTGATATGTCTATCTTTCTGTCCGTACTTGAAAGTAAAGCTGGAAAGCCTATTATATTATATACTCCCTCTGCCCCCATTCACGTAATCTGGTTTTGCTTTTCAGAAATTTTATTTAATGTTATTGGAAAAACGATTTTTGCCAAAAACTTTCTTAGTTTATCCTTATTTAATTATTATTGAAAGTAGTAAAGAAATAAAATGTATATTAGTAAACGATCAAAATAAAACATTTTCAATAAAGAAACAAAACTATATAATTAATACAAGAAAATAAGGAAAGTTAGCCAATATAAATGGGACGGAGAGAGTATTAATTAGAACATTTAATTAGTAGTAATCGATGTTACCGATAGTGCTAATAATTATTTAATAATGTTTGGGATAAAATTAATGAGATTAACATGTGTTTGGGATGTGGAATGACAGACAGACAAGGCTTCAATGCTTGATGAGATCATCGACTATGTCAAATTCCTCCAGCTTCAAGTCAAAGTACTTTCTCTCTCTACTTATATTCTTTTTTCTGTTTAATTTGATTTAATAATTCTATGGATTCTTTTGGTTTGACAAAGTGTTATGGACAAGATAATATTCAATCTTGGGGTTTAGATCAGAAGATGGTGCTGTAGTGCTTTCTTAATTCTCGTGCATTATGATTAAAAAGTAAAAATTTTCAAAGTTTTATGCTGATGGTCAATTTAGTTTAATGTTTTCTTTTACTTGACCTTTATATTTTCGTTGCCCATTTTGTGTTCAGGTTTTGAGCATGAGCAGAATGGGAAATGCTGCAGGTGTTTTCCCTCGAGTCGCTGATATCTCTTTGGAGGTAATCGAAATCGAGTTATTTTATATCGTGTTAGCAACGCATGAGTACTAAGGACTTGTATCTGCCACCCACGTGATTCGTTGTCATATAAGTACTCGCTTATTTGATTATCATAGGTTTATGAATATTGATAATAAGAGAGACTTCATCATTAATATGTCGTTTTACAATCTTGAATACGCATTTATAAACATTTAGCTTGGTGAAGCATGGTTGTGAAATTGTTAATTGTGTACAGGGAAGAAGTAGTAAAGGAAACAATAACGATGGCATGAAGACGACTGAGCAGCAGGTTGCAAAGTTGCTGGAGGAGGACATGGGCTCCGCCATGCAGTACCTCCAAGGCAAGGGTCTCTGCCTCATGCCCATTTCACTAGCCAGTGCCATGTCCACTGCTACAAGTCACTCAAGGAATCCCATGGCCGGTGGGCCCTCCTCCCCTAGCATGTCGGTTTTGACAGTCCAGTCCGCTACAGCAGGTGGCAATGGCGGTGGAGAAGCTTCGGTTAAAGATGTAGCCTCTTCTGTTACTTCTAAACCTTGATTTTAGTTCGACGGCATTGTAATGGCATAGACTTGGTATCTTTTTAGGGGGAGAGTAAAGTAGAGAAAAAAGTGCGAAAGACAAGCGTGTGGTATTTTCGTAACCTTTATAAACTTCTAAATAAGGGTCTTTTCTTATTTGGGTGCATGACACGACACCGTATTTTAGATATACTTGACCTCATTGAGCATTATTTTAATCTAAAACAGTGCAGGTTTATGCTTTGTGCTTTAATCCGATAGAAGAATTGATTTATCATTTGTTCTTATGTTTTTGGCCTCGTTATTACTGGTCAAAGTTAAGAGGAAAGAAAGTGAAGGCCCCGACATTTATTAGTTGAAATTAGTCAATGTTTGTGTCTCGACTCAACCCAATTTGAAAAAGTATACATTATCATAAATAATTGCACAATCGGATAGAGACATGGTTCGCAATTAGATTGAAACACGGTTCATGAGATAGTAATGGAGAATTTTTTACATTTAACGAAAACATGACAAATTAATACCTCGAAGAGATATAAAACATAGGGTTAAACAACAAAATCGTCAAACCACAAAATCGAACCGAAACTACTTTTTTGGAAACGTTGGTTTGGATTCACATGGATTCGTCAACGTTTAGTTTAGGTTTAAGTTTCAATCTTTGCAAACAATTTTTAACAAAATTGAAAATAAATTAATTTAAATTTTATCTAACTCAATTAAAATTAAGCACATCTCGTTAAAAAGATACATTCATATTAGCATAACACGATTAAACTCAATATCTAAATAGATCATTGTCCATCCCATTAATTTGTACCCAAATACCTATCGGTCGTCATAACCGTGAATGCAAAACTCTCAAATTGGGTGAAGTGTTGAACAATTGATGTTAAACTATATTTATCGACCGTCCATTATAATTGAGTAAACAATTATATCTAGATTTTAATTCAAATTGAAGCATTTATTTTCTTTTTACTAATAATTTTCTTGAATTTCGGCTAAATTTTCATATCATTTTATCTAACTTTTCTTATATTTTGGTAATTGTCTGCTATTTTTTTTTTAATACCTGGGTTGTTTTGTTCTAATTTGTGTCACGTTCCCTCATATTTTTTAGCTAACATTTTTTTGTTTATTCGCAACTCAATTTTCTGGTCACATCACTCAATTAAGTATTTATATTTTAACTTAATTTCTAGATTTTACTAATAATTGCTAGAATAATTTTGTGGATTATTTAAATGATCGTTTTGAAGATTCGATGAATGAGCTTTTCGATATATTACTTTGATGGAAATTGTATACAAACAAATACAAAGATTATCCCCCAAATTGTTAAAGATGTGTTAGTTATTTATATATCTACAATTGTTTCTGAGTCTACATTTCCTACTAATGGTCGGATTCTTGATTCTTTTAGAAGTTAGTTGAATACAAATATAGTTGAAGCGACGATTTAATTCGTCAAAATATTTGGATGAGGTAGAAGTATTGAATGATTCACAAAATGTTATAGAAGATATTGTCGTATTTGATTTTTTTTTTCATTTTTTTTATTAGTTGTTTCAATAAATTCATGTACAATATTCTTATATTTATGGAAAGAATGAATCATGTGTTAAAATTACAAATGTTGTGCCAGTAATAACTACTATGGCTTTAAAATGTTTCTATAATATTGTTGCATTATATTGATTAGAATTATAGAACTTTGACTTGTAATATTTTTAATAATACAATTTATGTTTCAACGTGAAATTTTATGCTAATATTTATGATTTAACTTATTCGGTATATGTTATTTTTTTCTTTGTTAAACAGTGATTTTAAACCAAATTGAACCAAAAAAGTGATTTGATTTGAAAATTTGTTGTAAATCGTTCAAATCGAATTGTGTTCACCCCTAACCTATTGATCTCGAACTTCTTTGTTGGTGAAGAAGCTCAAGGAATAAGCATCAGTTAATAGACATTAAAGTCTACTTTATTAAACTTGCCGTAATATAAGGTTATTATAAGGAGAGAAGAAGACAACTAATGATGGCTAAGGGTGAGAGAGATGAATACGGAATTTAAGGATCAAAACGGAGTCTTATCTTACGAAAATGGGCAGGCAGACAACTTTAAGTTGCTTTATTCTTTTACTTTTACTTTACGATTTTTTTAGTGTTTTCTCCAACTTATTGAAATTCTTTGATTGCTGATCCAATTTCGTGTTTGGTTTGTTTTTAAATTATATCAACATATTATTCTCTGACTTGTGTAAAATGGAATCTTTAAAGAATTGGTTGGAGTCAACGAGCCACTTTTTCTTTTTTACTTTAAATTTTTTAAGAGAAAGTAATTAGGTGAACCAAACAATATAAAAAATTCATCAATCATGCTTGTCTATTAGAATCTTTTGACATTTTGTATAACAAAATATCACGTAACATTATATCATTAAATTGTTTAAAAAATAATCAACATTGTCATCCAATCTTTTTTTTTTTTTTTGCCACAAATTAATCTATCATCCAAGATGTTAAAAACATTTGGCATAACGACATTATTCAAAATCCGTCCATCCGTGTAAACAAATTTGTGACTTAGTTTACTTAGAATCCGTTCGTGACTTCTAATTTTGCTTATGCTCTTATTTGTACTTTTTTTTTTATTATTATTATTAAATAGCTTCATGAAAAGTTACATTAGTTTAACTTTCTCTAAAAACTCTTTTAACCAAATAAAACACTTTTAAAAAATTATCCAAATATATTTAAATACGACATCTTGATCTCATGATAAGCTTTTAACTTTTTGTACACTCTGTCAAACTGACTCTTATTATAGCTAAAGATTAATTTCAATTGTATAATAGCCAATTGAGCAGTCAAACTTATGCGCTCGTCAAAATCTGTGACAACTTATCCTAATCACTTAATCTTAATTTATTATCTTAGCTCGTATTTGGTAGAAATTAAAATCTAGATTTTAATCTAAATTTAAGTTAAAATCAACAATTAATTTTAATCGTGTGTTTGATTGGATCCAGAACTTTTCAACTACATATTTAATCAATTTTTATCAAAATTTAGTAAATATCTTATTTTAATACCCACCAAACGGGGGTTTATTATACTAGTTTCATTAATTACCTAATATTTGAGATTTGTTTTGTCCATGATGAAGCTTTTTTCATTAGGTTGCAGTTGATCATTAGAGTTGACATGATAACTGTTTCCACATTTTTTTTAACAAATTAATCTATCATCCAAGATGTTAAAAACATCTGGCATAACGACATTATTCAAAATCCGTCCATCCGTGTAAACAAATTTGTGACTTAGTTTACTTAGAATCTGTTTGTGACTTCTAATTTTGCTTATGCTCTTATTTGTACTATTTTTTTTTATTATTATTAAATAGCTTCATGAAAAGTTACATTAGTTTAACTTTCTTTAAAAACTCTTTAACCAAATAAAACACTTTTAAAAAAATATCCAAATATATTTAAATACGACATCTTGATCTCAGGATAAACTTTTAACTTTTTGTACACTCTGTCAAACCAACTCTTATTCTAGCTAAAGATTAATTTCAATTGTATTATAGCCAATTGAGTAGTCAAACTTATGCGTTAGTCAAAATCTGTGACAACTTATCCTAATCACTTAATCTTAATTTATTATCTTAGCTCGTATTTGGTAGAAATTAAAATCTGGATTTAAAATTTGAGTCAAAATTAACAGTTAATTTTAATCGTATGTTTGATTGGATCAACAACTTTTCAACTACATATTTAATCATTTTTTTAATCAAAATTTAGTAAATATCTTATTTTAATACCCACCAAACGGGGGTTTATTATACTAGTTTCATTAATTACCTAATATTTGAGATTTGTTTTGTCCATGATGAAGCTTTTTTCATTAGGTTGCAGTTGATCAATAGAGTTAAGACATGATAACTGTTTCCACATTTTTTTTAATTGCAGTTAATCAAAATTCGTCTGCATGTTATGAACCCACGAATTCTATCTTAATTCATTTAATTGTTTTGACTAGACCATTTTTATGTATTGTTGCTATAAGCATTAGGAAATAAAGTTTAGTTTAGACTTTAGGAATCAAAAGGGAGATGTGAGACATTGAAAAAGTTTTCAAGGGTTCAAAAAATATATATTCCTAATTGTATTATCTTTCTTAAAGCATAAATATTACAAAAAGTCATCCTATATATTTAAATTTAAACATTAAAATTTGTTTTGAATAAAAGAGTGTTACCAAGAATCTACACAGAATGAGAACTCTATTCGTTATCCATAACACAATTTACCTATTTATCCGAAAATAAAGAATCTCAAAATGCATTAGTAAAATTATAAAGCCCCAAATATCTCTTCTTCTATTTGTATTGGACTAGAATTATGCGATCGAATTGGCACATTGTACTCTTACTCATCGCTATTAACAAGTATCAATAATTTTTTATTTTGTATAAACATATTATCTCCCTCGTTGTAAAGTGAATGGTAAGCGCATTCTTGTCACGTGTTCATGTGAAACATAGGCACATGAATACTATTGTAGTCAACATATTATCTCCCTCGTTGTAAAGTGAATGGTAAGCGCATTCTTGTCGCGTGTTCATGTGAAACATAGGCACATGAATACTATTGTAGTCACATACATGTTTACATGATGTGATGTCAATGAGCAGAGAAATGCTAATCTTACCGGGGGGTTGACAACCCCCCTGATCGGCCCCTCACAATAGTGGGGGCCCCACTATTTTTGGGGGACGGTCAAGGGGTAAGAGTAGAAAAACTCCAATGAACAACAAGTTGAAAGTTACTAGTTCGACCATAAAATTATTTAATATGTGAATAATGCGAAATTAAAATTATCAATTAAAAGTAACAAGTCACTTTTTAATTGTTCTAAATGTGTAGTCAATCAAGTCAATTTTACCCTATGTTAAATTACCACAATAATAATTAAAGCAATAAATAATATAAGATTTGTTGACGGAGAAAACTCTCAACTGGATAAAAACTCTGGGATCAAGCCAAATTTTTTTACTATAGACAATAAGAACTTACAGTATGATCTAACATAGAAAACCCACTAGACTTACTGGTCTAATTCCTACAATTTCCAAGATCCGCGGAATATATTTCACTCATATTTGCTCCCGATCTTCTGAAATTGTCTATCTCCCGTGGATCACCAAGAACACCTTGTTCTTGTACTTTTCTTGTGTTTACGGTCTAACCTCACTCAATCTTCAGCAATCTCTAAAAGCTATGAAGAAAATACATTTCAGATTATATATAGGAAGTTAGTGTTTTGGATTATTTGAATCTGATGTTTTTCCTAACTCGTGGTCAATTAATCTCAAGAATAAAAAGTTTAATCTCAATGTTTGAATGTGTTCTTGGATCTTGGATTGATGTAATGAGGATGTAAAATAATGAATAACCACTCACCAAAAACGTACTGGCATTGGATATTTATAATAAGAGTTATTTATGTAGTATAGGATAGATAGAACTCTTGAAAAATGCAAACAACGATTTCTAAGAAAATACCGTCGTTCGAGTGCCAGGCTAGCAACATGCGAGCGAGAGGTGCGTCGTTCGAGAGATAAGCGGGGGACAATGATTCTGTTTTTCTGCTCAAGCATCAGCCACGCGACAGCAGCATACATCTGGCGACTCTTTCTCCTTGTTCCATACTCGAATTCAAAGACTCTTAGTTCATCTATACAACCCTATAAAAGATTACTTGACTTCTACAATTCTTTTATAACAATAATATTCTTTTATAATAATATTTTATCTAAAAAATTGTCAATAAAGCATAAATCCTAACAAAATCCCTCTTTGACATTATGTGATAAAATTATACAATACAAGTCAAGAATGTAAAAATAAACTAATCTATCCAAACTCAAACTGAATGTCTATCTTTTGCATTCCTTGAAATATGTTTCCTGAAATCAACAACTCAAATATCAAATGTAAAAGCACGTGATACATGAAATATAATAATTAAAACGGACTATCATAAATATGCTAGCTAGCTTGAGAAGTAATAGTAATGTTAATCAAAATACCAAGTGAAATATTAATATCACAAAACATCAAAACTAAAAAATACTAAGTATTCAAAAAATTCAAAAAAGGCAAAAACTTCCAATACTACATCTCCACCTTACTGGAAACTCTCCAAAATTAAAATGCAATGTCACTAATCTTTCCTCCTTTTTTTTAATCACAAATGACACGTGAAGTTATATAAGCAATATATAATAATTCAAAGATGCAATTGATAGTATGGACAAGCATAATCAATGATCAGTAAACTTTTCCACATACTCAATTCAAGTCTAAATTGAGTAAATTATATAAGTAACTCGTGTGTATTAATTGACACTAGTTCATTGTGATCAAGACTCCAAAACCTTAAGTTTGTAAGAAATGAAAGTCAAACCAATAATGTATATTATGACCTGTAAATGAAGCTCATTTTTTTTTCATGTATATTATTATTTTCTCCCCCTAACTTTGAGCATATATACATTTTCACACAATTTCTATTTTTCATATCTTATGTGCAGACTTTTCTTCATTAAGCGACTAAGATAACCCATGTAACGAGTTTTTGACCGATGACTTCAAATTAGTTGACCATAGGGCATCAAGTTATGAAAAAACCTTCAATCTTAATTACTCGAGTAAAATGAACTTCAAATAAAAGTATAAGATGAAATATGTTTTTCTTATTTGAGAGGATATACTAGAGTTTTGGTCTACTAAATTAAGGTTAAATCATGTTCAAGGTCAACTTACCAACAGATGATGGCTATCCCAAATCTCACACATATGTTCAAAACGTACTCAGAAGATCATGGTGTGTGCAATACTGATGGTACATGAAGAAACTTATGCTAAGTACTTCACATAAACTTAAACAAAGTAATGAAAAATATGCTACAACATATCAATTAAACTCATACTTGGTCACAACATACATGTTCAAGTAAATCATATGTCATGATGTAGTAAAAAAATTCATTTATTTTTTTTAAAAAAATAAACTACCTGAAAAGCAAAAAGAAAAAAAAAGAAAAAGGAGATGTATGCAATAATGTGTGAATCATAATTAACAGGCATACGCATGCATTCAAAGTATCTAATCAATTAGGTATACAAACGTTGTACCTTTAAGAGCACCGTGATCAATTTTAAAATTTTTCAGATTAATCTTTTTAACCCAAACTTATCTAGTAGAAGACTTATTTTGACTCAACTGTGTCATTAACTTGGTCAAATGACTCATTTGATTGGTGAGGAAGTCAATTTGGCCATCAAAATCTCGATTTCTAACTTTAGTGAAATTTTGATTTTTATTTCTATTTAGGAATTTATGACATCCAGACTTTATATGTTCTAACTCACCACAATTGAAATAAGTAGGGATAAACATAGATCCAAAGTTACGTGATCGTTGATATCTATTCCTAGGTTGGTTGGTCCTATGTTGTCTAGTAGGCATTGTCCTACAATACCTTGTTCTTGAGTTCAGGATTAAGAACATACATAGACTGGTTGATGGTGGGGATAAAAATGATTTTTGAAGTACTAGCCCTATTATGATCAATTTGCTTATATCCTAGACTTCCCCTATTCCCAACGGACTTGTTCAACCCCAAAAGATTGTCCAATTTCTTAAATCCACTAGAGAAAGCAAGAAGTTGAGATTTTCATTATTCAAGTTCGATTAGAAGGTTCTTAACCTGGATTTCTAATTTATCATTCTCAATGGTCAGCTCACTAACTCTCCTAGAAGATTTCTCAAATTCACTTATAAGATTTTTAATCTTAGACTCTAGGAATTGATTTACAATATCTAGTTTATTGAGGCACAAAGTGGACTCCTGAAGGTTAGCTATAAATTTTTCTATAACTAGCTCAAGTTCATCAATCTTCTTAAGCACAACTTTATTCACCTTCTTAATTTTAAAACTCTCTTCAAATAATTTTTGATAAGCTTCATGAATTTCTTCCACATCTTCAGAATCTTCCTTAAATTGCTCACCACTATCTACTTCATCAACCTTCTCACAGTTCTTATCAAATTTACTTTTAATCCTAGCAGTGAAAGCCATAAAATTCCCACTCACCTTATGTGTAGACCTCTCACTTTGATTATCCAAGCTAGACTAGTCATCAATAAGAGTTACATTCATAACTTTACCCTGATTTCTCTTACCATTAGGACACTCACTTCTATATTAGCCAAAATTTTGACACTTATGTCTCACAGATTTAGATCTCTTTCTAGACTCACTGGAATCACCTCTGTGTCTCTCTTTAATCTTCTTCTTATTTCTAAACATTTTTTGAAAATTCTTAACAAAGTATGTTATTTCCTCATTATTAAGTGATTCTGAATCAGAAGAATCATACTCTTCTTCCCTAACACTGTTCAATGCTATAAAATTGTTTTTCTTAGGTTGAGATATAGCGAGTTCATAAGTTTGGAGAAATCCATCCAATTCTTCAATCTTAGCAGCATCTAAATCTTTGCTCTCCTCGATGGCCGTACCTTTAGGCTTAAATCTCCCAGGTAAAGATTTCAGGATTTTTCTGACAATCTTAGACTCAGGAATTCTCTCATCTAGGTTAAAGCTATAATTAACTAAGTCATTCAAGCTCACATAAAAGTCATTGAAGGTCTCATCTTCTTTCATCATAATATCTTCAAACCTAGTGATCAACATCTATAACTTAGAATTCTTAACAGCCTGAGTTCCCTCATGTGTGATCTGTAAAATATCCAAAACCTCTTCAACAATCTCACACATAGACACACACCTAATTTTTTTTTAGGTGATACAGCTATAAATAGATAATGAAGCCATTTACTGTTCCAATTACACTAATCTAATTCTTTCTTAGACTGAGTTGAAATATCAATAGGGGTAACTACACCTGCAACTATGATAGATGGGGCAATCCAACCATTTACTACGCTCATCCATAGATTTCAGGAAATCTCTCATTCTAACTTTTCAATAGGCATAGTTAGTGTTATCAAAATATGGAATGACAGACAATGAACTACTTATCTAGAAAACTAGGGTTAGAAATCGATTTTGAATTCTGATACCACTTGAAAGTTACTAGTTTGTCCCTAAAATCACTTAATAGCCGAATAACGCGGAATTAAAATTATCAATTAAAAGCNTAGAAAACTAGGGTTAGAAATCGATTTTGAATTCTGATACCACTTGAAAGTTACTAGTTTGTCCCTAAAATCACTTAATAGCCGAATAACGCGGAATTAAAATTATCAATTAAAAGCAACAAGTTACTTTGTAATTGTTCTAGATGTTTAGTCAATCAAGTCAATATTATCATATGTTGAATTGTCAACATAATAATTAAATTAATAAATAACATAAGATTTGTTGACAGAGAAAATCCTCAACTGGGTAAAAATTCCAAAATCAAGCCAGTAACTTTCACTATAGACAATAAGAATTTACGATATGATCCAACATAGAAAACTCATTAGACTCGCTGATCTAGTTTCTACAATCTCCAAGACCTGGTGGAACATATTTCACTCACACCTACTCTCGATCTTTTGAAATTGTCAATCTCACGTAGATCACCAAGAACATCTTGTTCTTGTACTCTTCCTGTGGTTACGGTCCAATCTCCCTCAATCTTTAGCAACCTCTGAAAGTTATCGAGAAAGTACCTTCCTGATTATATCTACGAAATTAGTGTTTTGGATTATTTGAATTTGATGTTTTCCCCAACTTTTGGTTAATTGATTTTAAGAATCAAAAGTTTAATCTCAATGTTTTGATGTGTTCTTGGATTGATGTAATGAGAATGTAAAATAATGAACAATTACTCACCAAAAACGTACTGGCATTAAGTATTTATAATAAGAGATATTTAGATAATATATGATAAGATAGAACTATTGAAAAACGCAAACTATGATTTCTCGAAAAAAACACCGTTGCTAGAGCGCCGACGAACGAGAGGTGCGTCACTCGAGCGATAAGAGGGTGACAATGATTCTGCTTTTGTTGCTCGAGTATCAGTTGACGAAAAGTTAGCGTAAATCCGACGACTATTTCTCCTTATTCGTACTCGAACTCGAAGACTCTTAATTAATCTATACAACCCTCGAAAAGATTACTTGACTTTTACAACTCTTTTATAACAATCCTATTTTTTTTTTATAATAATCATTTTATTTAAAAAATTACCAATACAACATAAATCCTTACACAGGTGTCACGAAACCGTCAAGGAACCTTTTGAAGAACAATAATAAAAATTTCATATAGCAAAATAATCACTAACGGAAATTTTGTTGGTGATCACAGACGATATGACGATGTGTAATTCTTATCAAAATTATCGACTATAATATTGTTGACAATCACCTACACACCTTCATCAACTATTATCGACTGCAATTTTTTAAAGTAATGTTATCGTGAATAGTCAATGATGCTTTAAGTCGTCGACGAGAAGTCGCAAGTGATCACCACTCGTGGTGATTCTGATTGAAATTAGTATAAGTTGATGATGTAGACTAAATTACTGATAGTTGGTGATAACAATACACATTTGTCTGAGATTATCGATGACAAAATCAATAAATATGTTGTAGGTAATCATTGACGGAAAGCTCCCGGTGCCACTAACAAAAATTTAATTTTTCTATATTTTTTATAAAATATTGACAAATCAGTTAAAATATTTTTATTCTATCTTTATAATTTATCGACTTATAAGTTATTTTTAAATTTTATTTTGTTCCCTATGGAATTAAAATATTTTATTTTGTTCCCTATGGAATTTTAGGTTAGTGTATAACTTTTAGATTTTTTATTAATTTATTTGTGGACGAAAATTTGTTTGGTAAATTAATTTTTTTTAACTATTTCTCTTTTTAACAAAACAACATATGATTGCAAATAAAATATTTCTCAATCCATGAAAATACACCTCCTCCTCCACCGATTCCCGACCACACCATACAACCCCTCTGCCCACCAAAAAAGAAAAAATAATAAATTAGAAGAAGTATATTTTAAGCACTAGATCATGATTTTCCAATTTAAATCGAAAAATGGAATAGAATTGTCTGGTTTTCAATTTGAATTTCCAAGAACATTTTTAATAAAAATTTGAATCCGATTCAATTTTGTCCATTTCATACAACTCGAAGAAAATGTATGCACTACTATGAACTTCTTTAGTTCTTTAAGTACCCTACTACAAAGCAATATGATATTATCCTCCTATTTTGCAAACTCATATCCAAATCAATCACAACTAAGGGTGTTAAGTAGAGCGAGCCACTTGCTGGCTAGTTGCTCAACCCACTAGTGAGCTAACTTGTATGCGTGAGTTGAACAATAATTTGACAATGTGAGACGCTCGCAAGTTTGTTGGCTCCTAAATTGGCTCGTGAAATCGAGAAAAACATACAATTTCTTTAAAAAATAAAAATATGGATGCTCGCGAATCAGATCGACTTGCCCCACTGAGTGCAACCGAACTCGCTTAACAAAGGTGTGACTCAATTAGTAATAGTTTTTATATTTTATTAATTTATTTGTTAATTTTTTCTTTTGATAAATTAAAAATTTTAAAACTATTTATCTTTTCAATATCACTAACTAAAAATGTCATTTGTAATATTATTAATTATCAACATAATTTTTTTCAAAAGAGAGAAGAAGGCAAAAATATGTAAATTCTAAAAACTCAAAGCCTTTGATAAATCGGGGCCTTAGGCAATCCCCTAAAGCGCCTAATACTTGAGCTGGCTCTCAGAATATTCATCCAGGGTGTTATTCATATATTTAATAAGATTTAAATTTCATAATAAAATCTATAAATGTGAGACTCTGGACAAGTAATGTCATCGCTCGAAATTTATTGGGTATCAAAATCCAACAAAATCAATTTTCCATCACATGTGATGAAAATGTGTTGATCTTGATTCGATAAGTTTTTCAATTGTATATTATTTGCTTGCTTAAAATCTTTGGCTCCATTTGGAACTCTAGATTTTTACCATTTCGAGTGCAGTTTCTCATTTCCCTACTCTCTTAATACTTTTTGCTTCAACTGAGTCTTCTAAGTTTGAAGGTGTCCCTAACACATTGAAACAAGTAAAATTAATTGAAATCTACTCGAAGTAATTAATAATTAATAAGATAATGAATTCGGTTAAATAGTGTCAGCTCAAAGTATTAGACTACTGCAATCGCCTAATGCTCCTGATACATGGATGGCCCTCAAATTTTTAAAAGTGGAAATTACACTATACAAGACTTTTCAAGATGATAGTTCAAAAATCAGATAATAAGTTTAATCATATATCAGGTTTTATTTTAACTAATAATAATAATATAAAATCTATCCAACCTCATCCCAATCCAATTTAATCACAAGCCCTAAATTCATTTATTTTCATCTTCTCTCTTCTCACCCTATCCACCTAACTCACAACTTCGCCGCCGCCGCCGCGGCGCCCACTGTCGAAGACCACCGTCAAGCTTACATCGACGATCTCTACCCCACCCCACATCGACTCTTACCCTACAAAACCTAATTCATTTTCAACTACCACCTCCACATTCACAGCGCACCCACTCCAATGGTTTTTCTTGACACGCTCACTTTGGCGAATCTTCACGGTGCAGCAGTAGTGCTCCTTCGTGTTAGGCGTCGATGTTTCATGCGCCACGAAACGACGTTCCTTTGTGTGCATCGACGCTATGAGCGGCAATGGTGCTTCTCCATGTTAGGCGGTTTTGTTGTTGCATGCGCGACTCTCCTTAGCGAGCAGCAGTGTAGATCTATTTTTTCTCCTTCGTACATAGCGACACGGATCTGTTCTTTTTTTTTTTATCTGATTTTGATTTCTCCAAAATGGATAATGTGGAGTCGTGGTGGACGTCAAAGGGAGGTTATGGAGGTGGAGGCGGTAGTGGATGGTATAGGAAGCTTGGCATTTGGAAGTGGAGACCGACTAGCGGCGATAGATCTCCGGTGAAAAGGAAGCGGCAATATCAACGGTGGATGAATCCAGATCGAAGAGTCGTTCATGAAGATAAGAAGCACAAATATTGTTGGTCGGTCATCAAATTTGAGCTCGAGTTAGGTTACCAGCTCGGATTTGGTATTCGGGCTTGTTTGAGAGTCATTTGGAGATGTGGTTTTTGTTGGCGATGGCGATTGTGTTGATGGTGGTGTTGGTGTTATTGGTGATGGTTGTGGCGAGGTGGGATGAAGAGTGTTTGTGACCAACTATTTAGGTGTTTGTGACCAACGATATGGTTTATTTGTAACCAAGTGTTGGTAGTGGATTGGGATTGAGGGTGGGGCCGAAGTGTTTGGTTTATGTGATCAACTATTTAGTTATTTATGATCAATTAATTAATTGTGACCTAAAAAATCAATAATTTGTGACCGACTAATTTGAAAATGTGACCTTTAAATAAGTTGTGATTTATAAAATTTGTGATTTGTGATCAATAAATAAATTTTGTGACCTATAATATTTTTAATTCGTGGCCGAAAAATAATTTGTAACATATAAGTATGTAATTGTGACCATTAATTGTTTAAACGTAATCTTAATATATTTAATTAATATTTTTTTAAAATTATTAAGTTATCACCTAGATTTAAAATTTTAAATTTATTGTGAGTTTTGAATTGATCTATTCTTTACACCTGAAATTTGAATTTTTCCCTTTTTAAAATGGTTACTTTTGCAACGCCAATCAACGTACAACAATCCAGCCCAGTAAAGCCCCAAAACGTTTTATTAGTTTCAAGAATCAAGACGTCTATTCCTTTCTTTTTTCCATTTTTTTAAAAATTGTTTATTTGCTAAGTTTGGAAGCTATATCGTCCTCTTCTTGTTGTAACAGCAGAGTTTTATGTTCAAGTACTTGTAATGATTTCAACGATTTTGTGTAGCATCCTTAGTCATAGTTTTTTTTTTTAATCTTAATCAGATAAATGTTTTAATATTTGAACGATGTCATAAGAAAATCATGATACAAACATAATCGTAATAACATATTGCATTATGACACTAGTCAAATATTAAAATCTTTATTTGATCACAATAAAAATTTTATGACTCAAAGCGCTATACAAAATTCATATTAATTCTTTTATTGTGCAGTCTAAAGTTTTATTGTCTCTAAATTTACTTATTTGACTTATTTCTATTTAATTCTAGTATAAATTATAATATTCTATCCTTTTCTTCTATATGTAACTTCAAATGCGAGCTCAACCAATTTTACATATAGATATGAATCCAAATCGAAATTTTTAGATTGATCATTTGTAAGCCATGGCAATGAAAGAGATTTTCTGAGGGGACTCTGGGAATGATAAACGGTTTCAGAATTTTTTGAAAGGCCATGAATGCAGTCAATTTGTTCAAGTCCATAATTAGGCTAAGAAGTTTGATTTCGATTCTTATCTAGATAACTAGTTTCTGCTGGGTTATTTTGAAGGTAATGTTAGTATGTAAAATATGTAAAATTATTGTGAATTACATCTTGAAAGTTAGATATGGGTAATTTAAATTATCCTAGTAAATTTGCAATTGATGTAAAATAAATTTTATCTAGAGGTGAAAGTTATCTTGTTGAGTCAAGTTTAATTTTTAAGAAATGTTGGGTGTTGTTTAATTTAACATTGTGTGTCTGAATGTAACTATCAACTTGACCACTATTTTATGTATTTTGGTAATGCATACAAGCTATAAAAAAAAATGCAGCTCACGAAATCTTGCGGTAAAAAGAAGAAAATAACTTAATTTGACGATTTGGAAGGGAAAATAGCGAATTATCAAGTTTTTGCTATTTTTGATAAAATTTTGATGATAATATTTTTATTTCAGCTGCATTTTTTATATCTTTTAT
>CAIGRN010099310.1:0-11730 GCA_903798345.1 Fraxinus anomala
GAAATTCCTAGAGGTCTTCAAGAAACTACACATCAACATTCTGTTCACCGATGTCCTTATTCAAATGCCTAGCTACGTCAAGTTTTAAAAAGACATTCTATCTAACAAACACAAGCTAGAGGAGCATGAGACGGTAATTTTAACTGAGGAATGTAGCGCTAAAATCGAGAAAAAAGTTACCTCCAAAACTTAAAGACCCAGTGAGTTTTACTATACCTTGCATTATTGAAAATTGTTATTTCGATAAAGCCTTATGTGATTTAGGTGCAAGTATTAATTTGATGCTACTTTTTATTTTCAGGAAACTTAGTTTGGTAAAGGCTAAAGTAACAACAGTAACTCTACAGCTGGCTGATCGATCTCTTACTCACCCAAGGGGGATTATAGAAAATGTGCTGGTTAAAGTGGAGAAATTCATTTTTCCAGCAGATTTCCTTATCCTAGACATGGAAGAAGACAATGATGTACCACTTATACTAGGCCGACCATTCTTAGCTACTGGAAAAACGCTCATCGACATACAGCAGGGTCAGTTGATTATGAGGATCGGCGATGAACAAGTTGCTTTCAATGTTTTCAAGACCATGAACTTCCCACTGAGTCTGATAGCTATTTTCAGATTGATGTAATTGAAAAAGTAGTCCAAGACACATTTCAATTGCACAACTTGTCCGACGCGTATGAAGCATGCATCGCACATTCCCAATCTACTCACTCTGATTCTATTGAGATTGAGACATGTGTGAGGTTTTTGGAAACTAACCAACCCAACACAAGGTAACATCAGTCAAGGCCACTACTACCTCTTCAACAGCCTCCAAAGTTGGAGCTTAAGAAACTACAGCCTCATCTTTGTTATGCTTCCTTGGGAGAGTCTTCTACACTTTCAGTGATTATATCAAGCTCAGTTAGTGAGGTGGAGAAAGAGAGACTACTACGAGTACTCCGGGAAAATAAAACAACAATTGGATGGTCTATCGCGAATATCAAAGAAATCAACCCTTCACTGTGCATGCACAAGATTTTCATTGAGGAAAATTGTAAACCTTGTATAGATGGTCAAAGAAGGCTAAACCCGAACATGGAGGAGGTAGTTAGGGCTGAGGTACTGAAATTCCTAGATGTCGGAATCATTTACCTGATATCAGACAGTGCATGGATCAGTCCAGTCCAGGTTGTGCCTAAAAAGGGTGGTATTACTGTAGTGTAGAACGAAAAGAATGAATTAATTCCCACGCGAACAGTTACAAGCTGGAGAGTGTGCATTGATTACCGGAAACTCAATGCTGCCACTAGGAAGTATCACTTTCCTCTTCCGTTCATTGATCAGATGCTTGAATGGCTGGCAGTTCATTCGCACTATTGCTTCATTGGCGACTACTCTGGATATAATTAGATCCCAGTAGCATCCGATGATCAGGAAAAGACAACTTTCACTTACCTCTATGGTACATTTTCTTACCGTAGGATGCCATTCAGTCTGTGCAATGCTCCTGCTACTTTTCAGTGTTGCATGATGGCAATTTGTTTTGACATGGTGGAGAAATTCATAGAATTTTTCATGGATGACTTCTCGGTGTGTTCGTCGATTGATGAATGTTTGGAGCATCTGAGTTTGGTATTACAGCGGTGTAGGGAAACCAACTTGGTATTGAATTGGGAAAAATGCCATTTCATGGTACAAGAGGGCATTGTGTTGAGACATCGCATTTCAGCTAACGAGATAGAGGTGGACAAAGTGAAAATTCAGGTTATTGAGAAATTACCGTCGCCTACATCAGTTAAGGGTGTTCGTAGTTTTCTCGGGCATGCCGAGTTTTATAGACTGTTCATTAAGGATTTCTCGAATATCACAAGGCCTCTGTGTAACCTACTAGTTAAGGATGTCGCATTTAACTTCTCTAAAGAGTGTCTTGCAGCTTTCAACACATTAAAAGAGAAGCTGACTTCAGCACCAGTGATCATCGCACCAGATTAGAGTTTGCCATTTAAATTAATGTGTGATACTAGTGATTACACGGTGGTAGTAGTTTTGGGACAGCGGAAGAATAAAATATTTCACGTGATATGCTACGCAAGCAAAACATTGACTGACACCCAGCTAAACTATGCCACTATGGAGAAGGAACTGTTAGCGGTGGTCTATACATTTGATAAATTTCGGTCATATCTTGTGGGATCAAAGGTCATCGTTTATACCGATCATGCTGCCTTAAAGTACTTGTTGATGAAGAATGACACCAAATCAAAACTTATCTATTGGTGTTACTTCTACAAGAATTTGATCTGGAGATAAAGGATACGAAAGACAACGAAATGTGGTAGTAGACCATTTGTCTCGACCGGAGCCAGGAGAGCAGAATGATTCCATTGATATTAATGAAATTTTTCCAGATGAATAGATTTTCTGTATGGATTGAGTACCTTAGTATGCTGACATGTAAATTACTTAGCTAAGTCTATCACACCACCAGACTATTCGAGTCATCAGCAGAAAAAGTTTTTCGCTTACTTGAAATATTATTTTTGGGAAGATCCCATTTTGTTAGGCGAGAAGTAGATTAGATTATTCGAAGATTTGTGCCAGATGAAGAAGTCCCTAAAATATTGGAGCAATATCATTCATCTGCATACGTGGATCATTTTGGGGCACCTAAAACAGCACAAAAATTCTACAATCTGGGTTCTGTTGGCATTCAATATCCCGAGATGCTTTTGAATTTGTAAAACGGTGCGATAGGTGTCAACGCACCAGTAATATCTCAAGAAGGAATGAAATGCCTTTAAACAGCATCCTTGAAGTTGAACTTTTTGATATATGGAGAATTGACTTCATGGGATCGTTCCCACCATCATTCTCAAATCAATACACATTGGTTGCTGTTGACTACGTCTCCCAGTGGGTGGAAGTAGTAGCATTGCCAACCAACGATGCTAAGGTGGCGATTGGGTTTTTCAAAAAGTATATTTTCACCCGTTATAGCACTTATCGGGCTATAATCAGTGATGGGGGCAAACACTTTTGCAATCGTCAATTTGAGTCATTGTTGGCTAAATATGGCGTTCGGCATCGTGTAGCAGCTCCATACCATTCTCAAATCTCTAATAGGGAGTTGAAAAGAATACTAGAGATAACATTAAGCTCTTCTAAAAAAGATTGGTCTAAGAAGCTTGACGATGCACTATGGGCTTACAGGACAACATTCAAAACACATATATGCATGTCTCCATACCGGTTGGTTTTTAGGAAAGTATATCATTTGCAAGTTGAGTTGGAGCACTAAGCACACTAGGTAGTCAACAATTTGAACTTTGATTTGAAGGCAGCTGGTGAAAAGAGATTGCTGCAATTGAATGAGATGGATGAATTCCGACTGGAGGCACAAGAGAATGTAAAACTTTATAAGGAGCACACCAAAAAGTAGCATGACATGAATATTCAGAGATAGAAGTTTGTCGTAGGGCAACAAGTCTTGTTATACAATTCGAGACTTAAGCTTTTCCTTGGAAAGTTGAGGTCAAGATGGTCTTGGCCATATACAGTCAACAAAGTGTTTTCATATGGAATAGTTGAAAGCACTCACGATAGCAAGGGAACATTTACGGTGAATGGACAACAATTGAAACCTTATTGGAGCGGTGATTTTCCAAAAGCAAAGTCCACCGTCTATCTCAGTACACCAGAGTGAATCAACCGAAGTACAGTCGAGTTATAGACTATAAACTAGTACTGGTTGGGAGGCAACCCAACATATTCTTCCTTTTTATTTATTTCGCTTTATGCATTAGTTAAGGAATTTTTCATGTTTTTGCAAATTTTAGGCATATTAGATTATTCATCATCCCTAGAGGTCACTAAGAGTCTATGCATGGTTCCAATTGGTTTCAAATGTGTTGTGCATGAGTTTGGCGGTGTTGGAATGGTATTTCATTGATTCGGTGCGAAAGTCGCGCATTTCGAGGCAAAACGATCAAAATTGTGATTTTCGGAATCAATAGGTGTTTTCAAGTTTAAAAATGTTTTTGCAACCAAGTTCTTGGCATTCACGCATACCCAGTGGTTTAAAATATGTTTAGACAAGTTGTGGGGGCGTTGGAATGCCATTTCGCAATGTGGGTTGAAAACCCGAGTTTTTAGTGAAAATTAACCAAAAATGAGTTTTCAAAGAGTTGAGTACATTTTCAAAAAATTTCACGTTGCACTAACTCCTTACATTCATTTGAAACTGTTTTGCACAAAAATTAAGGCCTTGAGGCATAGACATACCAAGCATGCAGTCGCATTCCACGAGTTTGGGCGAAAAATGGTCATGAACATTTGTTCTATGCGACCGCATGTGTTTTCTCTATAACACCTACGGTCGCATAGAGTTACCGTGCATTCAAAACCAGATTAAAAAAACCCCAACCATCACACCACACAACCCAGGCTCGTTCATTCTCAACACACTACCACACGTATGGGCTCACTTCGCACTCATCAACCATGACACCTCCCAATTGCATACCTCAAAACGGTGATTCCCATTTGGTATTCAACTTCCATTCCTTCCACTTTTGCGTAAGAAAACAGGTATGCTTTCCTCTAGCCATTTTACTACGTTAGTTTGAAATTCTCTGGGTAAGGATAACGTCGATTACTTGTGGGGTTATGAACAATGGTTGATTTTGCATTTTTTGTTGTGAAGTGTGCCACTAAGGGTTTAGTACACATTAATTTCATAGCTAAATCTATGAAAACATAAAATCCCTTCAATATGTTCGATACATTGCCTAGGAGAAATTGGTGTTGAATTAGGGCATTTACCAATTGACTTTGTTTCTATGCACTTTGAATTGATTTTTAGTGTTGACATTCAATGAAATTGAGGTGTCACAGCACCCCCACTAAGTGAGACACACATAGGCATAACATGACTTGCACATATAGCACTTTACGTCCCTCACTTCGTCCCTCGGTTTCCTAACCCAAATGACGTCTGTTTGACCTCAATTTTGAGTATGTGTTAGAATAGTATACCCTTTTTCATATGCTCAGAGTTTGCTCGAGAAAATTTCGATTTTCCTTGTCGGTGTCCAGAAGCGAAATTACTTGGTCGAACACGGTCTTCTATGCACAACTTTCATTGTTTGACTTGATTTTGGGTTTGTTAGCTACCTGTTGCATTTGTGTCCTATAATACCCATATTTACCTACACATTTCATCGAGCATGTCCTCGTTACATTGTTTTATATTTTGTTTGGTCGATTACATGACACAATTAATTACGCACGTAGCTTGCATGCTTTGACATACGTTTAGAACTTTGATGCTCATTTGTCTTTACTGTCTTTACGTACTATAGAATTCAATTATGCTTTACATATGACTTACATGTTTCAATTTTTTTTGTATTTCAGAATGCCTCCTAAACGCACTTCTAAAGGAAAAGAGAAAGTAGCTTCCACTTCAGGCACTATACATACTCGAGGACCTGAAGGGGGCTTACGAAGATTTCTCAATCAAAAGGCCATCACTCGTTATTCCGATATCATTGGCCAATGGGCCCTACTTCCAGAGAGACCGGTCCGAATTGAGGATTTTCCCAGATAAGAGATAGTCACCTTGGTCCATAACTGTGGTTGGGAAAAGGTCATAGAATGACCTCATCCGGTGTACGAGGTACTAGTTTGCGAGTTCTATGCAAACATCAGCATGGACGTCGACACCCCTGGATCCGAACATTAACATCAGCCATGGGTGTGGGATAAGTGAATCATGTTTACACCTGAGGTCATTCATGACTACTGTCATTTAATGTGGGATAACATTACTCCTATTCTCGAAGATTTCCATTGGAGTACGGTAGGGAAAGTTTTACTTGGGCTTGAGGCTGTTACAGACTTCTGTGTGGCATCAGATTGAGCTTACACCACCGTCAATAGCCATTCTTTGGTTGTTCATTTGCCATAACATCAAGCCCATCTTACCTAAGACTACATTTACTAATCCAACGGTCGGTCTACTATATCACTGCTAAGATGGATGATTGATTAGCAACTTTTATTTATGATCAGATTCACTCTCAAGGTGTTTGGGGAGATCGACAATGTTCTCTAATTTTTCCAAGTCTTATCAGTAGCATATGCAAGTGGGCTGATGTTACTATCCCATCCGGGAAGCTTCTCGATAAACCTAGTCCTTTCATTAAAAAGACAACCTTGGAAGCTCAGGATCGAGCTGGGCAAAACGTAAAGATAAGCAAGAAAGGACGCATTTGAGATAGCAGCAGGCTGCGCATGATCAGGAGGCTGAGGACGCTGAGATGCGTGAGCCACAGCCGGCACCACTTGAGGTAGACACACAGCTGTTAAGACATATGTTCGCTACTATGACCGGTTCGAGCCGATATATAGAGAGCATTGGGTAGGCTATGGGCTCCATGGGTATGACTATCCAAAAGATTAGGGATGACATGCTAAGTACCATAAACGTTTCTACCAACATCAGTAGGGAGTCCTTGGCTACGAAACGCGAGGTTGAGATCATGAATGAGCGGTTGAACAACTATGTGGACAAAGTTGATGGGATTCAGCTGAGAGCTAATGAGTTATGGGACCGTTTGGGTAACATCAAGGCTGAGGTTCGGGATTAATCTCTCCACATTCAGGGCATGCAGGCCGAGCTTGCATAGCAATCCGAATTAATGCGACAGATCCTCGCTCGTCTTCCACTACCATCGGCTGATGGTGCATCCAGCTGTTGTTTCTATCCACTACTTCCGTACTGATCAGGGGAGTATTCTGAGCCCCATTTTCTTTGACTTATTGTGAATTTGTCCTTATTGTTACGTATTCATTATATTTTATTAATCAAAACGTTGAGGACAATGTTTTATATACGTGTGGGTGTGTCATTCATCATACTTTTAACTGCAGATTTGTGTGATTGTGTGAAAAAAAATGAATTTGTCCTTTTGTGCAGTTTTCATTAAGTTACTTTCAGTTTTTTTATTCATTTATTTTCTAGCATTAAATTGAATTTTTGTGTGCTTGTGTGGGTTCGATAACTTAGCTGGCCATGATGTTTAATATTGGATCAGGTATGAATTGTGAATGATGAAAATAGTGCATTATTAGATTAATCAAAGCTTGTGAATGCTAAACTTGACATTTTTTAATGCACAATACTCATGTTTTAAACATTGAGTTGATGCTTTGGTTAATTACTTAGGAAATAGTTGAACATAGTATATAACCCAAATAACCTGCATCATTAGAATCCATAATCCAACTGTAGGGTGGTTTGGAGATGGTTGAGTTGTTACAAGAGAACATAAAGATGGGTAGAGATTCCGTGTATGATACTAACTTGTGTGGATTGTCTAAAATCAAGAGACGAGGATGAGTGAAAGCTTTAAGTTAGAGGTTAGTTTTAGAAATTGGATGTCTAAAAGAAATGGGGCATTGCACTAATCTTTGAATAAATAAAAGCATCTTCTCGAGCCTGTATAACTCGAGTGATTAAGCCTGTAAGGGTGGTTGAAAACCTGGTACTCTATGGTCATCTGATTTTAGAGTCATCGACTTAAAGTTCATTACATGGGTTATATAGAAAGCAAATGAGAAGATGTTAAATATATCCATAAAAAATAAAAAATAAAAAGAAAAAAATATCTACATTTGTATATAAAATTGCATTGATTACGCCCCAAACATTCGGTCGATAGAACTATACCTTTGATGAGAGGCAAGTAACTTAGTTTAGTCTTAAAAGTTGAAGCAATAAAAAATATAGGAGAATCTCGACTTGTTAAAATGGAAGCTTGTAATAGTAAGACCTATCCAACCAAAAAGAGGGTAAGGAATAGATGTAAATGAGTTCAATTTTAGAACACACTCTAAGACAATTGAGTGAAAAAGAATAAGTTTGGGGATGTGCATCTCTCGAGCGAAGTAAGGAAATATTTGATTACTATGGGAAAGGTTATGAGCCAATCATGACCTTAATATGTTGGCATGAGTATGCACACACACGTCAAGTATGCATGTAACAGGTGAAGATTAATTGATTTTGCACTGTTGAATTTGTTCATTTAGTTTATTACTAAATTTCAATCCCGAGACACGACAGGTTCTCAAACCATGTTTTATGTGGAATTAAGTTATAGTTTTGTTTGAGAACAAATAATAGTTTAAGTTTGGGGAAATTGATAAGTACATTTTACACTCTTAGTTTAGGCGACAAATATGGATAATTGTTAATAAATATGTGGAATATAGTTTAACTCGATGTAATTTGTGTTGTGCAGGACAACAATGATGAATATGGCGGAAAGTAGGAGAAAAATGGAAAAAATGACTAAAACACAAGAAAACCAAAGTTCAGGGACCAATGTACAAATAATCGAAAGATGACCCAGGTGTGGAATTAAACATGTAGATTGAATTAAGCTAAGGAATGAAGTATTGTTTGAAGAAGAAGTGAGAAAAGAGGTCGAGAAGTGTGGAATGGAATTCAAGGACTAAATTGTAACATTTTGGAAGAGACACAAGCTATGTGGTCGCATAGGTCCCTTCAGAAAAATCCAGGGGGACTTCCATGAGAGCTACGTGGTCGCATAGGGGATCACTATGCAGTTCCATAGTTAAGAAAATTGACGTGAATTTCTAGTTTCCTATTTTGATTGAATAACTTATGGAAACAAGATTTTTGTCACGTATTTAAACCCTAGAACTATCCAGAATACAGGAGAGGAGATACACAAGGGTTTTGAGAGAGAAAAAGAGGCATGAACGAGGAGAACAAAACCCGACACGAAGATTTAATTCAAGAATCAAATTGGTGATGTCGTTCTTCTTTGATTTTTCTGATTTTCTTTGTTCCACCATGCTAAGCTAGATTAATTATGTACTAGGACTAGATTAACTATATAATATGATTCTTAAACTTTAGTTTTATAATTCTTGACATCAAAAGCACATTTTGGATATTTAAATGATTTATATGAGTTTTGTTTCTCCATAATTATTGTATATGTAATTGTATGAGTTTGATGGCTTGTTTCATGCATTCGAAAGAAGGGGAATATGTTCGACGTGGTATAAATCATCATAGGGTCCGATAGGGGATATAAATATACCGTTGTTCACAAAAACTCATGTATTCTTGTATGTTCGCATCCGTCATAGAGATATAGGGGTCACATATTGGAATATGTTTAAATTTACTCGAGAGAGACTGTTCAATAAGTTAGGAGCATTGATTCTTCAATATTCCAATAATGTGTCAAGGTATAGAACTAGGTCTAGATAAGAATATTACATAGGGATTCGTGATCCTAGTACATTCATCATATATTAGAAAAACTTCACTTTGCATTCGACATCAAATTCATTAAGTTTAGTTCATAACTTGTAATTGGATCCGCATTCCTATTTTAGTTAGAAGTTCATAATAATAAACAAAACATTTTTATTGTTTTGGTTTAGGTCACAATAATTTGAATTAGAACTAATCAATCCTTGTAGGACGATATTCGGACTCAAAAAGTCCACTTTATTACTTGTAACGAACCGAACACTTGCGGTGATTTTAATTAGATATATTTTCGTGAACAAGTTTTGTAAGCTTGCAGGAATTTACCGAACAGGCACAAAGTTTGATAGCACATACTTTAAGCAAATAATGGGAAGCTTGATGTACCTAACTGCCATACAACTTGATTTAATGTTTGTGGTAAGTTTGATGGTTCATGGAGTCACCTACAAAGCTTCACTTTCAAGCAGCAAAAAGAGTTTTGAGGTATTTAAAAGAAACTATTAATTATGGCCTGTTTTATAAGAAAAATTCAAAAACAAGTCCGATGGGATTTAGTGATAGTGACTATGGTGGAGATTTGGAGGACTGAAAGAGTACATCTGGATATGCTTTTATAATGAGTTGTACTGTTGTTGCTTGGTCATCGAAAAAGTAACCTACTGTCACATTATTGACAAATGAAGTTGAGTTCATAGTTGCAGCTTCCACTGCTTGTCAAGCTATTTGGATGAGGAAAATACTTGAAGTATTATGCTGCACACAGAAGAAGGCTACCAAAATATTTTGTGACAACAGTTCAACTATTAAATTGTCTAAGAATCTTGTGCTACATGTAAGGAGCAAACATATAGACATTAAGTTTCATTTTCTTCATAATCTTACTAAAGATGGTGTGGTGGAGCTAGTCAATTGTCAAAGTCCGGAGCAGGTAGCTGACATATTTACCAAACCATTAAAGTTGGAGGCTTTCTTGAAGATTTGCAACCTGCTTGGAGTTTCAGTTAAATAATCTCTAAGTTTTAGGAACATTAGCTAGAGTTTGAGAAAGTTTTTTTTTTTTTTTTTTGGAGAATCCCAGGATAACATTTTTGCTATTCACGAGACTTGCACATTTTTTTACTTTCTATTATCTCTAGTTGTAAGGCTATTTAAAGCCAAGTATGTCATTCAATAAATCCACTTCCATTAATCATTTTTTAAGCTAACATCATATATATGCAATATAAGATCTTGTGAAATCCTTAAGGATATAAGTCACAAGTCAAATCAATTTATCTCTTTCATAAAGTTGATATTCATTTAGCCCTCATGATAAGTGTATTTTAGACACTTAGTTAGGGGCCTAAAATATCGATATATGGTAGTTTTTTGAAAAAAAATATATCTTAAATTTTGTATTTTATGTTATATAAGTAAAACTCAATGGTTGAACGAGAAATGGGAAGAAACAAAAGAAAAATTAAGGAAAAATGCAAAAGTCCAAAGTTTGAGGATCAAATCGTAAATATTTAATAGTTAATTCGGACCACAAGACGATACTTTAAAGATTGTTAGGATACAATTGAATGGGATTTGAACTCAAAAAGGAATGGAATATGATCAAAATATTATCAAAATCAATTTCTAATCGCACAAGTTATATTTCAAATTTTTAGTCGAAAATTGAGACCCATTTTTGGAATATTAAACATCCGAATTAGAAACTTTATATTTCTATCAAAGTTTTAGGTCTTTGAGTTATCTTCCCAGTGCATTTTTAATCTCCACAATTGGATATTGAGACAGAAAGTTATGACCAAAATATTGACTATTGTGCAGAAATAAAAAAATCTGCTCGCGAAGGCAACTATCTTTATTTGATTGAAATTCTTTTGGAAATCAATTTGGACATGATTTTCAACCAATTTTCAACTCCTAAAAATACCTAACAAGAGATTACATATTAGAGGCCTCATATATACATCTCACACTCCAATATTCATCAATTATTATCATTAAATGAGGAAAATGTATAATTTTTGTGAGATAATTGAAGAAGACTTACAAGAATTCAATCTAGTGAATCAGACTTAATTTTTGGGTAAAGAAGAAAAGACGCAAGTCAAGATTCATCAAGAAATCATTGAAGAGATTTAATATTTTAAGATTCATCTTCATTTTCTTAATTTATCAAAAATTCGGGTTATGTCTTTTCACTTAAATATGATTTCTTGTAATTTCAATATGTTAGTCTAGTTTTATACATTGCTAGTATGAGATGAACTATTGTTATGATATTTTTAGTTTTTAATTAATTACTTTGACTTTAATTTGATTTGATTTGTGGACGTTTATTATCATTTTTATCCTTTTTTTCAATTGCTTGATTACAAATTGAATTGTTAGTGAATTTTATTATTATCGAGAGAGACAATAGGGTTTAAGTACA
>CAIGRN010099313.1:0-11663 GCA_903798345.1 Fraxinus anomala
TTCCGTGAACACAAGCCAATACATGTACCAATTGAAGTAAGCACTTTCAAATAAGCTTACTAAACAAAACTAATTCTTGCAATATCTCAACATATTATCCATGCAAAGAGTCAACTTGATAATTCTAAGGTTGAACGTGTTACAATATTTATACATTAATCATTTGTATTCCATTTATAGAATGTTGTTACGTTGATATGCAATTATGATAATTAATGCTAAACAAATAGAATATATTAGGCACGTGAACTATTCCATAGAATATAAATTAGCACGACTGTCTTAAGATTGTTGGATAAATTAATGCATGAATTATATTTCGTTAATCAAAAATACGTGCATGCAAATACTAGAGTAACGACTTACTGAATCATAGTACATGCTAATAATAAACAAATCATTACTTACTCATACGTAGAAAATGCAAAAATCGAAAGAGATAAAATGAAGCGAGGTATGCGAATCCAAATCTCCTTAAAACGGATTTCAACCTCTACATTGGTGCTAACATGATCAAATGGACGTTAATCTCCCAAGATACAATGCTTCTTCCAAAATTAATATAGCGCACTATTAATTTTGCCGAACGAACCAACGTTTGAATGTACTCTTCTAGAATGGAAGATATCGAATAACAAACATCGAACATGAAACTCAAAATAATATGAAACTTAATTTGACAAAATTAAGAGAAATAAAGAATTAGGAATCAATTATTAGGAATTGATTTCGAGTAGGATGAAAAAATGCGTAGTTCGACCTTACGTGCAGAATAATGCTAATTAAAGCAACAAGTCACTTTTAATTAGTTTCTAGATGATTAAATATACAATCCAATTTTAGTCCTAAGTTTAAATATTGTGGTTGTAATATAAAAAGCAATAAACAATGAACACCGATATGATGACGGAGAAACCCAACTGAGAAAAACTCCGGAACCAAGTCAGTTACCTCCACTAAAGACAATGTGGGTTACAGTTCAATTCCAAACTAGTTTCACTAGCTGTTGTAAACCCTGCAACTCTAAGATCTACTGCTCATTCCAGCCTTGCGACTTGCTACCGTAGATAATGTCTAGCCAACCTGCTAGATCTCCCGATCTACCTCATGTAGCTTCCAAATTCTGTTGTACTTACAGACATATAATCTTCTACCAAGATTTGCTGTAGCAGTTTCACACTCTTCTGCACACGTCTCTTCTAAGTAAATACCCAGGAATCACCTATTCCTATTCTTTTTCCTACACTTGTAGTCCAACCTCTCTTAATCTCCAGAAACTTCTGAAGTCCAACTGAGAAAGTACCTTCTTATGACCAATAAGAAGTAGATAGTGTTTTGATTTAAGGAATTGATGTTTTTCCCAACCGGTGGTTGTATGATCTCAAGAATCAAAATATAGAATCAATGTAAGAATATATTGGATCTTTAAAGGATGATAGGAAGAAGTAATATAATGAACAACCACGCCAAAATTCGTCCAGTGGCTCGGGTATTTATATGAGGGGGGGAATTAGGTTGAATGGGCCGGAAAAATCTATTTAAAATCACAAACTAGGGATTTTTAGATCGACATGTCGCTCAAGCTATAAGCTAGCGACAGGCGGGCGACACACTGTCACTCGTGAGATAGCTCAGTGACAGTCGAGCGACAGGCATTCAATTTTTGTCGCTCGAGAGCTTCCAGGCGATAAGCTAGCGATAATGTGGTGCCATGTTTCTCCTCTTTCCATGCTTGAATCCTAGACCTCATAATCCAATTTATACAAATTGCACCCTAGGTCCTTGACTTTTATAACACGTTACAACTCGGTCATTTTGTCTACAGAATCGCCACATAGGAAAAAATGGAACTAAAGGTAGATTTTCAAATGAATTGTTGAAAGGTTGCATCTCTTAATATAGACCACACATTTTCACATTAAATAGTATAGTATACACCTTTTCATTGAAAGGTTGTATTTCTTAACATAGATCACACTTTTTCACATTAAAAGGTGCAAAATACACCTTTTAAATAGTCACATCCATTCTAAGAAACATGACTTTTTACAATTGAAGAGGTACCTATTGGAGACATTCCAATTCACTGTATAAATAATTCCAATTATTCCAACATATACTTTGTAAAATTCTTAATTTATGCAGCTTAATTTGTTGATCGTGAAGTCATTCCTCAATCATCTGCCTATATCGCAAGGTCGACTATCTTGAAGTTTTCTATGGTCGAGCTATCTGGAAAAAAAAAATCAATTACATTAACAAAATTACCAAATGGAAGAGTATGTAAAACCCATTATCAAATGTACCACAAAGACATTATAAAACACTGTTTGTTAACCGCATGAGCTCACATTAATTGGACCTGGTGCCTGCACAAAGCTGCTGGCTGGGTGGATTTTCTTGTTTGTACCACCAAATCCAAATGACAGTAGCGGTGTTAGTTTTTCTACCATGCAGCCTGCAGCCATGTTTGTTGCGCTAATTTGCAGCTCCACCTTTCTCTTCAGTTTCTCCTTCTGGTTTTTTTGCTGCACATGAACATCGGCATAACTTGTTCCTGTGGAAAACATTATTGCAGGAGTTAATGTTAACTGTCTGTAATTGTAAGTATTATTTATGAAGGTGTTTATTTGGGGATAAGATTGAGGAATTTATAGGGCAAGCAATCACTAGATGTTTTGTCTAATGGATGATGGTTATGGTTAAAATATTAGTTTTATATTAAGGCAGTGTAGTGCACATAAAAAAGTGCTGGAAGAATGATGAAGTGCATAAGGAGTTAGAATTTATGATGAAATGGTATCGCAAGGGAAAATAATGATTTCATGATAACTTCGGGTTTGTCCGTTTTTGACGAATTGTTAGTCTAATTCGAGTGGAAACGGGCCAATGATCACAACTCAGCAGGTTTAGGTTTACTGTCATCGCCACATAGTTTTTCTACCATGCAGCCTGCAGCCATGTTTGTTGCGCTAATTTGCAGCTCCACCTTTCTCTTCAGTTTCTCCTTCTGGTTTTTTTGCTGCACATGAACATGGGCATAACTTGCTCCTGTGGAAAACATTATTGCAAGAGTTAATGTTAACTGTCTGTAATTGTAAGTATTATTTATGAAGGTGTTTATTTGGGGATAAGATTGAGGAATTTATAGGGCAAGCAATCACTAGATGTTTTGTCTAATGGATGATGGTTATGGTTAAAATATTAGTTTTATATTAAGGCAGTGTAGTGCACATAAAAAAGTGCTGGAAGAATGATGAAGTGCATAAGGAGTTAGAATTTATGATGAAATGGGATTGCAAGGGAAAATAATGATTTCATGATAACTTTGGATTTGTCCGTTTTTGACGAATTGTTAGTCTAATTCGATTGGAAACGGGCCAATGATCACAACTCAACGCCTTTGGCCCTAAAGCACGTCAAATTTTGGGCAGATTCCGTCGTTTAGGCCCTCGATTAAGCGTTTTTGNGTATACATATAAAATGGTCGTCTTTAAAGGTGGCTAAACCATTATCATCATTAATTAATTGTGGTTATGATAATAGGAAGTGTACTTAATGCATAGTTGGACATTAATGTAGTTAGCTGTCAACCTTCTTTTAGGATTTAAACAATATAGAGTTTTAACCAGTGTTCTAAAAACGTAAAGTGTGGCTAGAAAAAGTGTTATTTTTATTATTCTTTTAAATAGTTAATCGTTCTAAAAATTATTTAATAATTAAAATAATAGATAACAAACATCTAAAATGAATAAAATATATACTTGCTTAATAATTCTTACAATTAGTCATTATACAATTTTCAAGTTTTTGAAATGCAAAAATTAAACTGTTTTTCATAATTTTAACTTTCAACTACACAAGTCCTACTTAAAAGATATATTGGAAATTTATACTTATTTTTGAAATTTGCAATAATACGATAAGTCTCAAAATCATAATTACATAATATAGATGGTAGCGTAGCTTAAATCTTATTTAAATATTTATCGGATAATGTCATTTTTGACTTTTATGGAGATAAAATCATTTTAAAACTTGAAACTAAAGTCAAATAAAAGCCTTTTAAAAAAATAAAAATATTTTTTAAAAATGAAAAAAATAATAAAAATAATAAAGCGCTAAATTGACCGCTTAATGCCTAGGCAAATCGCTTTGTCCGTGTGTAGGCAACGTTTAGGCGTGTTTTTCAGAATCCTGGTTTTAAGTGTTGGGAGGATATCTTCTGCAATAATGAAAACACACAAAATGTATATTCCAAGGCACGTTACTAGTTACTAAATCACTTTTCTTAAACCAAAATTCATCAATCACCAAGTATGAATGCACAAGGGATACAAAATATGCATCCATGATACAAAGAAACCTTGTTGGCTTTAGTGAAATTAGTGAAAACAATTTTTGTGCTGTATAACAAAATATGAAGTTTGATTTTGAGATGAAATGAAGTTTAAAAATATGCTGACAGTTTAAAATTATTTAGGCCAACGTGTGGAATTACATAATTAAAAGCAACAAGTCACTTTTTAATTGTTTCTAGATTATTAGATCAAACAAGTTGAATACCACAATCAATAATTAAAGTAGTAAAAAAACTAAAAATGAAGTTTAAAAATATGCTGACAGTTTTAAATTATTTAGGCCCACGTGTGGAATTACATAATTAAAAGCAACAAGTCACTTTTTAATTGTTTTTAGACGGTTAGATCAAACAAGTTGAATACCACAATCAATAATTAAAGTAGTAAAGAACAATAAAGAAGATTACGGATAAACTCGAACTGGATAAAAACTCTAGGCACTTCACCGGGCAATAATCCACTATAAATTGAAGCAAACTTACAGTGTGGCCTAGACCTGTCTACCCCGTAGAACTTTTGACCTCAATTTCTACTGTCTCCCTTGATCGTAATGGAGGTGTGCTCCTTTAAAACAAATCTCGACTCCTAATTTATACCTTAGCCCTCCTGAATTGCGTGCTTCTGACGCCAGATCCCGACTCTTGGTATCTCACCTTAGTCCTCCAAAATTTGTGCTTTTGCAACAGCTCTTGATCCCTAGTATCAATTTATCTCCGATAAATTAGGTGGTTTTATGTTTGATCAAAAGATCTTGTATGTTTTGATCTCGTAGGATGATGCAAGAGATATTGGAATATGTTTTTGGTTTTCAAAGAACAGACTCTTGACTTACAACAAGGCTCTACTTATTGGATCAATATATGGGTTGAATAATGAACAAACAATATTGTGGTTGGATCAAGGAATCAATGAAAGGAAATTTGGATCTTTGAAGAATTATGTATATAATCAAAATACTGTTTAACCATACTTTTGGACGTCCCATAGTATATATATTTATAATGTGTAGTATTTGGGATGAAAGGGAACTCAAAATCATCTCAAAAATCTAATATTATTGTTCATCGGATAACCACGTCACTCGAGCGCTAGGCCAACGATGGGCTAGCGGGTGCGGAGCAGTCGTAGAATTTTTATTATAATTTTCTCTTTCCATATCCAATTGAGGTTATTCAAAATGAGTACGAAAGCTAACTCGAAGAACTACAATTCTTATAGGTATAGCCTTGTCCAAATTCTAATGTTTTCTATGTGCGTTGCAAGTTGCGACCGAGAATTTGGAACATAACTTGTGTGGCTCTTTAACACTCTTTAGACTTCTGATTGTATTCTCTTAATCATATATGATCTTTTTAGCATCTTGAACTCCTTCAAGGACTATACTACCAACCTCAACCCTTTTTACTTTTATTGGGACTCAATAACTCCTATTTTGACTTTAATTACAACTCAATAAACTTCTAATACAATTCAACTAGGACTTGATTTTGACTAAGGAAATCAATTACAAATTTAGAAATTGCCAATTATAATTTGGACTTAACATATGCAATGAAATTATAGAAGAATGTAGAAAGAACAAGTGATATCTGTATCATTTCACATGTTCAGTCAAAGAAAACTTAAATATATTTACAGGTTTTTCTTACAACCATTCCCATAGGTTACAAATTCATAGGTGTCTTTAAGATTTCAATTTCGTTACTTAGATCTGAAAATAATTGAATAAAACCAGTCAAAAATAGTTGGGGACCAAAAGACACACTCGGGGTCTCTTGGCAGCTCATCTGCGCTGGTGCACTAGCTTCTCGTTCTTGTCCCATCTTGATCTCATGCACTTTGACTAGTATTTTGATCTTTGATTTAATGTACAATGTCTACCAGACATTTATTGGAAAATCTGTCTAACATAAAGAATCAGAAGTGTCAATAAGGTCGGTCCCCCCCGGCCCAAGTTGGCTGGTTCTAAACTTTTTCAAATGTCATTTGTCGAAATTTAAAGTTTTTTGAATTATCATTGAAACTTTTCAAATGTTTCTTAGTTTCCATTAAACTTCAAAAATTTCCATGTTATCAATGGACTTACCAAAATGTCTTCTCTTTTGTTAATCTTTCACTTGTCTTAAAAGTTGAAGGACTTGATGAACATAGCCAAATATTATCCTATGTCATCAAGTCCATTAATTTTAAACTGGTAATTGATCGAGTGACTCATGAGATAAACATTTTTGTAAATTCAGTGACAACTAAACAAAAATTAAAGATCAAACGAAATTGAGAAATAATTGGAAAGTTTATTGACAACTCAAAAAGGACCAATAAAAATTGAGAAACATTCAGAAAAGTTCGGTGGCAAATAAACTATCAGCATGTTTCTACAATGTCTATGGATGATGTATCTATAACATGCTTGGTTTGACAAACTAAACATGTAATGAACAAAATTAAGCAAAAATGCTAAAATTGGATTCATTGTAGTGAAGAGTTATGTCATGTACCAAACATCCCAAAAATATGCGACTCCCACAACCTATTGACTTCAACTTTTTCACTTTCTGAAAATGGCATTTTTTTTTCAGTTCCACCAACAATTAATAACTTAGAATACTAACCAGTCAAGTCCTATTCAACATTTTCAATGCAAATATGTATCAGTCCATGCAACAACATTAAAACAAACAACAAAGTAGACTTTATGCTGGTGAGTTCTGTGCCACTTCTTTCCATCAGATGGTGATAAAATTTAATACTTTATTGAAAATTTAAATTATATAATTAACTTTGTTTAAATTTGTAGTGTCGAGAAAACAGACAAATCACAACAAAAAAAAACGGAAGTTATTAGATAAAGAACATATTTATTTATTAAAGGCTGTTTGATGTAAATTTTTTAGAAAAGATTTTGAAAAAAGTGTAAATAAAAAGTAGGAAAAAGTTACGTAGAGATTGTGAGGCTGAAAATGAATGTGGGTAAAAATTAGTTTTGAAAATTAGGTACCAAGCATGGACAAAATGTAATCCTCAACCATCAGGAGCAAGAAACTTTAATTAAATTTATAGGGCATGAAATCACTAACAGTTGTTTTTAATGGCTAATTAAATTATCAATTATATACAAGACAGTGTAGCATACAGGTAAATAAGTGCTGGGGTGATTTTCTAAGGTGGCTAAACCATTATCATCAACAGATTGTGGTTATGACATTAGGAAGAGTGCTTAATGCATATTTGGACATTAATGCGTTACCTGTCAGTCCTTTAAGGGTTTAAACAATATGGATTGTGTTAGTGAGGTGGAGTTGTTGGAGATAAGGGAATAAATATTGTGTCAGATAAAAATGGAGATGGTCTTGAGTTTATCTGAGACCTTCTTTCCATTAATGAACTGAATGTGTAGGGGTAGCAAATGATTCGAATCGCTCAAAGAGGCCCATAAAAGTCCGTGTATAATGATGAGGGAGGGTAACCAATTTTTCACCAGTTCAAGTAATCCATTCGGTTGACGATTTCTCAAAAATTTGGGTTCAGATACTAACGTCCAATTAATTTTGATGATATCATAGGAGATCGAGGAGGAAGAAATGGTGGAAATTGAAAAGGCTAAAAAAGAAACATCAGGGGCTTGACAACATATGACATAGAAAAAAGTTGGTGTGTGAAATAGAGTGGACATTTGGAAAGCATTTTTCAATTACTGGTAATAAGGATTATAGTTGGAACTCGGTTAGCATTTGAATAGGCATTGGAGAAAATGTGAACCAAGACATAGGGATGGTGTCAACACAAGGCACGCTCAACTTGTGTTCAGTACTCAAAATGACAGTACTTCTAGATCGGCTCTTTCAAACTGGATTTATTCGCAAAAGAATGTGCAAAGGTATGGCTATATACATAGTCGCTTAGCAGGGTAGATTAGCCTCACTTTATGGGACTTCTGTAATTCTATCTCCAATCTTAAGTATAAGCTTTTTATGGAGAAATACACTTCGTAAGTGATATTTCTGATTTAAAAACTTTTAATAGTTTCATATTATTTACATCTGGTTTTTGGGCATGTTTTTAATAAAAAGTTACATTGCTACCATGGCACATTATATTGATAGAATATCGATTATATATAAAAGAATTATTGCATTTCAATTGATAGAATATTACCATAATGCCAATTATATATTCTTGGTTTTAAAACCATTAATATAGGAGAATACGGTATACAAGATATGGTTCGTACTTTTACTTTCAACATTGCTCATGTGAAGAAACTTGCCGTTGATAAATTCTTTACTGAACATAGGCCCAACTTTGGTGATATACTTTTTCATGCACATTATGTTTGTCACTTTTTTAATTTGATTGTGCAAGATGGCTTAGAGTTCAGAAAAGAACAATTAGAAAAAATTTGACAAACACAAAAGTTCACTAGTGCCTTAGTTGCTCGTAAACAAGCATTCAGTAGTGTGTATGCAGAACATGGCTTGGCATAAAGAACATTTGAAACTGATGTTTGTCGTAGAAGCAACTCTACTTACCTTATGTTTCATTCTAGTAAAAACTACGAAGAGGTTATTTCATTGTATTATAATGAGATGCAAACGAACAACTTCCAATATAATTTAGATGATAGTGACACAGATAGTGCATTCGCTATTAAAAAATTCACGAAGGTTTTTTTCGACACCACAAATGTATGCAGTGGTATTTACATTCCCCACTTCTCTACTTGTTTTACAACAATTATCAGCATTGCAACAATTTTAATAAATATACGTGTTTTCCAATTTTCAAAGAAATAACATATACTATTCTATGGAGGTAAAACTTCGAAAATTTTGAAAGGAGTTGCCCACTTTATTTCTTTTAGACGTGGTGATGGACCCTCTATTAAAATGAGTGAGCACTAAAGCTAATATAGGGGCGATTTCACAAATTTAACTATGGATCCTCACTTTCACATGCGAATGTAGAAAATTTTTTATGCCAAATGCATAATCATTATGCAGCAAAAGAAGGTCAAAACAGTTCTATCCCCAATTTCAAATTTCAGAAAGATGGTCGACGTGTTCACATGAATTCAGGGATTATTTGAATTCCAGTACAAGTACTTCCTCATCTAGTTATGTTTCCTCCCTATCTAAAACTGTAGATGACATTTATACAAATCTTGAAAAACCCCCATGAGTTATCAAGTATTTCCTTGCGGACATTCATGCTGTTGTAGAACCGAAAGAAATAGAGAATTTTGGTATTCTATTGTGATGGGGGCGTAACAATGACAATATCCAATTGTATCAAAGATTGTATGTGATTCACTAACACCTTCAATGTATACAGCATCGTTGAAGGTTGCGTTTAGATTAAGTGGAAGGAGTTTGTCAGAAGAGTTGTCCAATGCTAAAAGAAGATAAATTGAAGACTTGTAGTATGCTCAAAGGACTTGGAATGTGAAGAATTACGTGTTCAAGATAAAGTTGACAATGCACTCTATGACAAGATGCATAACACGATAACAAAATTGTAAGTTTTAGTTTCTTTATTTAATTATGTATTTTTTTGTTAATTCAGAACAAAGTTGTACAGGTAATATTTTATTCGTATAATTTAACTCCTTCTACGTTTATTTCAGTCGGTTCCAAGCCTTGAACAAAAGAGGATTATAACTTATAATTTGTAAGTTGTAACATTCAAAGAATCTACTTATTTTATATTTATTTTAATTTTTTTGTTGCTACTACATTACGTTGTATTAAAAAATTATTTAATTGTAGTTAATTATTTTTTCAAAGAATATTTCAAATTTAAAAAGAAAAAACCAAAAAAAAGCTCATGAGCCGAGCTCGGCCTGACTCGTTGCCACCACTACTCATGTAGTCATAAGAACCTTCTTTCGAAAATGTTCAAAGATCGCTAATAGGTGTCTTTGAAGATAAGTTATCAGATAAAACACGAAGGGGAATTGGACCTTTGTATTTATAAGGCCATATTAAAAGCTCATACAGAGAATATTAACGAAAGGATCCAACATTTGGGAATACCTTCATGCTTGCTACTTTACTCAGGAGTATGTGAAATCTTCGGTATGGCCACGATTGAGGCCATATACTCTATTTTGTTGATAGAGTCTAGATGGTTAGTTGGTCGGCATTCAAAAGTCCGATTCTAGCTAGATAAATGGAGTTGGATACTATTGATTGGCATTGTTCTGAATTGCAGCTCTCTCTTGCCGCCACACAGTTATTGGTAACATCTTTTCTGATACAGATGGAGCTCTTCCTCCTGCTTTCTATTAGTTTTATCGTGCTATAAAGGTAGACATTTGGAGAATGGTATTCAATTAATACAGACTAAAATCAACTGGTTTGGATCAGATTTTTAGATGGCATGGTGACTTGCACAAGAGCATAAGCCTCTCTTGTAGCTGGTCGTACAGTAGTCATTTGTTGTAAGCAGATTTGGACATCCTATATTCCCCACTTCTCCCCATTTTGCTTTGTCAAGCTTTGCATGACAATCTCCCTGCAGACGTGGTTTTCATCATCGGGGATTCATTTGGCCATCTTGTTGTCAACTGAGTTACGGAACAGAGGAGTCCACATAGCACTCTTTTCCTAGATGCCCCTTTATTTCGAGTCTGTGAGATTTATTATTCTCTTTGTTTGGCCATTAAATTCGCTTGGATGAGACTGTGTTGAGCTTTGGCAAGCTACAATGCGAAACATGTTCAATACTCCAGGTCGGATCGGGTCGGGTCGGGTTCTCGGGTGGGCATCCATCGATCCTGTCTCCTGGGTTGTGGTGACGTTATGTAATCACATTATTTTTGAAGTCAAGAAGACTACTTTTATTGTAGGGATGACACTGCTGGTGATCTATCAGGAAGGGAAACATTCTTTATTTCGGTACTATAGGATGTTCCCTAGGTGAATTCTTGATTTTTCATTGTTTCATCTCTCTAGTTGACCACCAAAGGCACCTCAAGTTTTGGATGTCATTTGGCACCCTCGTCACCCAGAGTGACTTAAGGTGAACAAGGATGGATAAACTTTTGCATGTCAACGTTTCACGGACCGCAAGTTTGGCCCTCCGTGGTTAAATTCCTCAAGGCGGCCATCTCCTCAATCTTAAACCCCACAAGCCTGAAGAACTAACACATGCACGCTTATGGGTGGGATGCTAGACTATCACAGAATAAATCTTCAATTGTGGATTCCGGGCTTAGAAAACAACCAAACCGAACACCACATACACCAAGGCTTGACCCAAAACTCCTACACCCAGTTGCCGCAAGTTTCACTCTTGTATTAA
>CAIGRN010099314.1:0-14922 GCA_903798345.1 Fraxinus anomala
AATTGATTGATTAGTTTCTTTAGAATTTGGGAAGAGAACTTGTGAGAAGAAAAAGGCAAGAGTGAGTGCTCACATTTGAAGGTAAAAGCCAAGAAAGAAATTGAGTAAAAAACGAGTGATTGAGTGAACAATTTCTGAGGGTAAACACAGGAGGGAGTGAGTGAGGTTCCTTTATTTTATCTAACGATTGTTGTGCAGCTTTTAATTATGTCCCAAAAAGGTAGTGAAGGTGAAAAATGCAATGAGGAACCCCAAGTCAGGTGCCACACCACAAAGACCAAATCCGCATCCCCCTATTCCCAATAATTTCGACGAAGAATTAGCTAATTTTGATAATGATGTGGCTTCTAATGCTAGTATGGAAGGAAATAGAGGAGCTCGGTACCATAGGCCAAGACATGTTGCTAGAGGACATTGGGAAAGAGATGTGTTGATCGAAACACTAGGTCAATCAAGTTATCTATTCCTTTCAAGGTAAAAATGATCCTGACACTTATATTGAATAGGAACGAAAAGTTGAACTTGTCTTTGATTGCCATAATTATTCAGAGGAAAAGAAATTAAAGCATGCAGCTGTAGCTTTCACTGATTATGCTTTAGTTTGGTGGGATCAATTGGTCATAAGTAAACGTAGGAATCGGGAGCCTCCTATTCTCAATTGGGAGGACATGAAAGCGCCATGCGGAAAAGGTTTGTTCCTTCGCATTATTATCGGGACTTACATCTGAAATTACAAAGTTTTAAATAGAGTTCTAAGTCCGTAGAAGAGTACCACAAGGAGATGGAGATAGCCATGATTAGGGCTAATGTGGAGAAGGACCGAGAAGCTACTATGGAAAGATTCATTTGTGCTTTAAACCGAGAAATTGCCAACGTAGTGGAATTGCAACACTATGTGGAATTGAGAGGCAACTTAAAAAAGAGGTACGTTCATCATCTAAAGTAGAAGCCATGAGTTCATCTGGTTGGAAGCCAAAATGGCGCTTTTCTTCCAGGCAAGATGAGCAAGCGGTGTTCAAACAAAAAGAAGAAAAACCCATGGCCGAGACTCAACCCGAGAACAAAGAGAGAGGTAATTCATCTTCTCAATCTCAAAGGGCTCGTGATATTAAGTGCTTTCGTTGTTTGGGATCAGGTCATATTGCTTCACAATGTCCCAACAAGTGAACCATGATCTTATTATTGTGAGTCCATGCCGCCGCTTGAGGAAACTAGTGACATGGAGTATGCATTAGTTGTTTTGAGAGCTCTCCATGTTCGACCTAAAGAAGAGGGTGATGAAATGCAAAGAGAAAACATCTTCTACACTCGCTGCCATGTACAAGAACGAGTTTGTGGTTTGATAATTGATGGGGGCAATTGCATTAATGTGGCTAGCAAATTGATGGTGGAAAAACTTGGTTTGCGTACCACAAGACACCCGAGGCCTTATAGGCTTCAATGGGTCAATGAAAGTGGAGAGATGAGGGTAACCAAGCAGGTAATAGTTTCCTTTCCATTGGACAATACAATGATGAAGATTTATGTGATATTGTTCCTAAGGAAGCAAGTCATATATTGCTTGGGAGGCCATGACAGTTTCATAGGCGAACTACTCGTGATGGTAAAAAGAATAGATACAGCTTTATCAAGGATGGAAAGACTATTACACTTGCACCATTGCCACCTCATCAAGTGTACGAGGAACAGAATCAAATCAAGAAGTCCATTGCCACCAACACAAAGCAACTTGAGACCGTGATCAATGTTGAGCATGAACGAAAATAGAGTGAGCAGATTAGGAATACACTGAGGGGTGAGGAAGAAAAATAAGAGAGTTCAGCTCAAGTGAGGAAGGATGAAAGAAAAATGACTTTTTATGCAAAAGACAGAGAAATGAAGACCCCTTGTAATTCCAACAAAACGATGGTCTTGTTTTTGCATAGAGAAACATATTTTTCAAACGCTAACCCTAATTCTTCTTTGCCTAGTGTAGCTGTTTCAGTTTTGCTGGAGTTTGGTGATGTTTTCCTTGAAGAAATGCCATCAGGTTTGCCACCAATTAGAGGAATTGAGCACCAAATCGATTTTATTGCCGAAGCTCAAATTCCAAACCATCCGGCTTACCGTAGTAGTCCTGAAGAAACTAAATGATTGCAACGGCTAGTAGAAGAGCTATTGACTAAAGGACACGTCCATGAGAGCATGAGTCCTTGTGTCGTACCTGTTTTGCTGGTTCCTAAGAAAGATGGAACATGGAAGATGTGCGTTGATTGTTGAGCCATCAACAAGATAACAGTAAAGTATCGACACCCTATTCCCCGATTAGATGACATGCTTGATGAGAGTTACATGGGACAGCTAGGAGGAATGGAACATGAAGAGGAGAAAACGTATAAGTGTGAGGAAGGAACTCAAGATGAGATTGGAGTGGATGCACAAGGCGTGGATTTTCAAATACCAGCTGGTCCTATAACAAGAGCTCAAGCAAAGAAGCTACAAGAAGCCATACAAGGCTTGGTAGGATGTATACTTAAAGAAGAGACAAAGTCCAAGGCCAATTCCAAAGAGTTAGGCTTACAAGAGGAGACCAAGATCATCAATCTTAGTCCAATCCAGTGAAGATCCAATTACACTGGGTTAAGTCATTTAGTTATTTTCTTTTTTAATAAGTTTTTTTTGGACCTTAGTTATTTGGTTTTGGGCCTAGACTCTTATAATATTATGTTAGGCCTTTGTTTTAATTATNAAGATCCAATTACACTGGGTTAAGTCATTTAGTTATTTTCTTTTTTAATAAGTTTTTTTTGGACCTTAGTTATTTGGTTTTGGGCCTAGACTCTTATAATATTATGTTAGGCCTTTGTTTTAATTATTTTGATTGTTTTGTGCCTATTTTGACCCAATTTATGTAGGGTTCAAAAGGGGAATCCGAGATTAAGGTTTTCTATTAGATTTACAAGTAAACTTAACATAATAAATAGGCTTGAAACTCTCATTGTAAGGGCAGTTTATGATATACAATTGAGATGATTTTTCTTCTACTTTGTTCTTCAGCAACTTTTTGGGGAATTCCAAGTGCTAACTTGTGATTTCGAAACCTGTATAATATTGGTTTCTGGTTCTTTATAGCCATGGGGTCAATATTTTTTCTTGACCTTTGAATTCCTTATTTGTGGACGATCCTTGCTTGTATTCCAAAGTATTATTGTCAGGTCTCGTGACATTGTTTGTCAAGGTTTACATCAAGAACACTGGACAACGGTGAAGCATATGCTCAAGTACCTTTGGAGAACGCAACATTATATGTGTGTATATTTAGGAAATGATTTGAATCCAATTGGATATACTGATTCCAATTTTCAATCCGATCGTAAACAAACTAGGAGGTGGAGCCATGGTATGAAGAAGCATCAACCAATCTCATATTGTTGATTCCACCACAGAGCATGGTGGAGCCGTGGTGTGGAGAAGCATCAAGCAATCAATCTTATATTTGTTAATTCCACCATGGAACATAATATGTAGTTGCTAAAGAAGTTTTATGGTTCAAGAAGTTACTTTTGGACTTTGACGCTGTACTTTTGGCAACGGAACCCATAACACTTTATTGTGATAATAATAGTGGGATGGTCACTAACGCTAGAGAAACAATGAATTGTCAATGTGGCAAGCACATTGATAGGAAATATCAACTTATTAGAGAGATTATTCATCGAGAAGACGTGACGGTTAGTAAGATTGCATCATCAAATAATCTTGCGGATTCATTCACTAAGAGCTTACTAGCTAAGGTGTGGACATCTTAAGAGGATGGCTATTCTTGATATGTCACATATACTTTAAAAGAAAAGTGGAAGATTGTTAGTTTTGATGCCATTCGAGTAGTATTTTGTAAATGACATTATGGATTAATATTCGATTATTCGCATGTCTTAATTTAAAACAACAATCTTTAGTTCCATGATCATACAGACTGTCGCAAGTTGTATACTTGATGGTTCGAGTATAGTGAGACATAATTTGCAATGTGTTCAAAATATATCGTTCGTATTCGGTATATAAAGTTAGGCGATTTATGCTGATAAGATTGCTTTGTTTTATTGAGATTTATCTAGATCTTAAGAATAAGAACAATGATGTGTTTGGTGCATAGAGAACAAAACTGCGTAGATGACCCATTTGTGATCATTAGAAATGATACTACCCGATCAATGAATGAGTCACATAAATCCTAAGCGAGTGCTTCAAGTAATAATAATTCACACATAGACCATTTAGGAACACATGACCTATTTTCCTTAAACAAATATCCGCCATGATTATATAAAATTTATCAATTGTACCTTTATTAGAAAAATTCGGATCATTAGCATACATGTCCTTAACATATTCAAACCCAAGCATCTTTGCACTTAAAGAAGTAAGAAGTACATACTCCTTGATAATGCGTCAGCTTTTACCTTGTTTATACCGAATGGCATAGGGAAAGGTCTCAATAAACACCATCCACCTTACACGCCTCATGTTTAATTTACCTCTTTAGATTTTTCAATGACTCATGATTGGTGTAAATTACAAACTCCTGATGCCACAATTAGTGCTGCCATGTCTCCAAACCTCGAGCAAGTGCATAAAGCTCTTTGTCTTATATTGGATTATTCAAAGCCACCCCAATTAGCTTTTCACTGAAATAACTATCCTACATTAAAACAGCTCCAATTCTTGTACCTGAGGCATTACATTAATCACAAAAGTTTTTTTAAAGTCAGGTAGTGCTAAAATTGGCGCAAAATACAACCTATCTTTAATAGTATTAAATGCATGTAATTCAATGCTTCAATGGAATCCTATACTCCTTTTCACAATCTCAGTTAGTGATGTGGCAATTGTGCTAAAAATTTTAACAAAACGCCTATAAAAGCTAGCTAAACAATGAAAGATTCTTACCTCAGTTATGCTTTTAGGTGCTGGCCACTTCTTGATGGCTTTGATTTTCTCCTCACTCACTACAATACCCTTTGCACTACCAACATAACCAAGAAAAAGAAATTCATACAAAATGTACACTTTTTAAAGTTAGCATAAAGTTATTCCTGTCTCAAGAAAATAAGCACACACCTCAAATGCTCTATATGCTCATCCAAGTTCATACTATACATTAGAATTTTATCAAAGTAAACTACTATGAATTTACATATGAATGCACGTAAAACATGGTTCATTAATCTTATGAAAGTGCTAGGTGCATTAGTAAGTTCAAATGACATAACAAACCACTCGTACCATCAATATTTAGTCTCAAAAGCAGGTTTTTATTCATCTCATTTCATCTTAATTTCGTGATATCCACTTTTAAGATCTATTTTACTAAATATAAATGATTCATGCAATGCATCAAGCATATAATCTAACCTAGGTATGGGATGACGATACTTTACCGTTATGTTGTTGATTGTCCTACAGTCAATGTATATTCTCCAAGTCCCATCCTTTTTTGGTACAAGTAGAACGACATGACACATGGACTCATACTTTTCCACACCTACCAGGTGAGGGATTACTTCTATAAGCTGGTCAGTTTGGAATAATAGCTCCAGGTATAAAATCAATCTAATGCACAATACCTCCAATGGGTAGTAACCCAATAGGCATCTATTCAGGGAACAAGTCGTCAAATTCTTGCTACAAAGAAATAGTCAAATTGGGGAGGGGTTGGTTAGTTTCTTCAAAATTGAGGAATTAGTCCTTGCAGACCAGCAATATCAAATGCTGGTTTTCAAGTAAAGCTCTCTTTATTTCGTTCTCTTTTGTAAAGAAACTCACTTCTTCTTTCTTCTCTGAAGACTTTTTTTCCTCTCTTGTGGCTCTACTCTTTCTTCTTTGAAGTATTAGTGTCGCTCTCCTTTTGTCTCTCTTTATTTTTCTTCTCTTCCTCGCCTTTCAATTTCAATTGATACTCATAGACCTGTTTTGGTATTAATGGAACAAGAGTGACAAATTTTCCATCTTTGACAGAGCTGAACCCATTTTTGTACCCATGATGTATCAATTTCCCATCATACTGCAATGGCCTTCCCAACAAGATATGCCTAGAATACATAGGAACAACGTCACACAAACCTCATCACTATATACTTCCCGATTGTGAAGCTCACAAAGATTTTGCTTATTAACCCTAACCTCTCCACATTCATTCAACCACTGTAATTTATAGGGTTTAGGATGTTTTAACATAGACAAGCCCAACTTCTCAACAAGGGTAGTAAGTACTAGCTACATTTGTACAACCCCCCCCCCCCCCTACCCATCTATAATCGTGCTACATACCATGTTATTAACATAGCACCTAGTATAAGAAAAGTTCTCCCTTTGTTACTCCATGTCATCAAGATGTGCGTACTGAGATCATGCCTTGTAATAAGTGTTTCACCTCCAACTGGGTACTCTACCTCATCACCTTCACTAGCATCCTCCAATTCAAACATCTCATCACTATCACCATCACCATCGCTATCACTCACGACTTTTCCATTATCACACAAGATCATCGTCCATTTGTTTGGGCATTGAGAAACAATGTGCTTAGAACCCAAGTATCTGAAACACTTAATATCCCTATTCCTAGAAAGTTGGGAATCCGCCTTGGGTTTTATTTTGCTAACTATTTCCTCTTTTCCACTTGGTGGTTCGGTCTTAACTTATGAAATAGCCCATCACTTTTATTACTATCCGACTTCGGTTTCGAAGAAGGATTAGAACCCGAACAACCCAAAGAATATCTAGATGTTCCTTTTCTTTTTAATTGCCTCTCCACCTTCATAACCACATGTAACATGTCTTCTAACTCTACATAGTGTTGTAGTTACACTACATTGGATAGATATTCAAACCACTAAAAAACCTAGCCATTGTGGCTTCCTGATCTTCCTCAACAATCGCCCTAATCATAGCTATCTCCATCTCCTTATGGCAGTTCTCCACACTCCTCGAACCTTCACTTAGGATTTGAAGTTTTTATAGGCCTCTCATGATTACTCCTCATATTTGTTACTAGTTGATCCCATATGATTACATATTCAGTAAATTCTATAACTGCTAATTTCACCTTTTTCTCTTCAGAATAGTTATGGCAATAAAAAAATCAACTCCAACTTCTTTTGCAGTGCCAAATACACCTCTGGATAAAAACTCTACCTTGGAATGAAGGAATTTTTATCTTAATGCTGCCCAAATGCCAATCAACCCTATCTCCACCAAAGTCTCTAGGATCTCTTCTAGGCTAGTTTCATGCCTATCTCCTCTATTCCTCATCCTACCCACTTCGGCCTCCGATATTTGATCATCCTCATTAGCATAATCCAATTCATTCCCATTATCAAATTCAACTATAGTATCACGCATACCTTGCCTCCTAACATTAGGAGCTCCCCTAGGTTGCTCCCTTTGTAAGTTAGCTATCAATGTATCTTGTCGATCCATTATATCTTTAATTTCTCCCTTTGCACTCGTGTTTCACACAAATTTGGCTTTTTCCCTTTACTAATCTCACCACTCTTGTCTTTTACCTCTCAATGCTTTCTTGCAATTGCTTCAAGGAACTAATTCAATCTCAATCAAAAGAATTTACCCCTTGTGACGTTCAAACAAGTAATTGAATAAGGTATGTGACCTCTAGGATGACTCAAGAAAAGAAGGAATAAAAAATTGAATGGGAACAGCAATAAGAAATTCAAGAAAGTGTTTCTTGAATTCGATTCTCACCTTTTTGGCAACAATATTGACTCCAAAGGATAGTTTGGAGGTTGAACTGCATTCTTGAATGAATTTTCGTTTTAAGAAATTTCAAGAAAGTGATTCTTGAAATCGAATCGAACACTTTTTGGCTTGGAAATACGATTTTCTTGTTGTTGAAACTTTTTTAATTGCTGAGTTTTTATTTATTTATTTTATTTTTGTTTTGCATTTTTTGGATTTTTTTACGCTAAATGTGCGAAAATTCAACAAAAATACAAAAAAATCGAAAAAGAATTTATTTGTATACAAAAAGGATTGTTTACCATTCATAGAGTTTGTATACAATAGTGCTATGGATTTTACTACTTCTTACTCTTCGTTACAAATTTTGTATGGTTTTAATCTGTTAACTCCCTTAGAATCCATTTACCTATTGATGAAGGAGGCAGTTTAGATGGGAAAAAGGAAGGTTGAATTGTTGAAGTCATTACATGAGAAGATTCATCTTCAAATTGAAAAGAAGAGTGAACGTCATACTTACCAAGCCAATAAAGGAAGAAGACGTGTGATATTTGAACTATGAGATTAGGTTTGGGTTCACACGAGAAATGGTTCATTTTCCATCCTAGAGAAGGTCCAAATCATATCCTAGAGGAAATGGATCATTCCAAATCCTTGAGAAGATTAATGACATTGCCTATAGGTTAGAATAATGTGTCTGCTACTTTAATATTGCTGGTCTTTCTCTCTTTGACATAAGTGACGATTCGAGATCGAATCTTTTTGAATATGGAGGAATTGATGAGTATAACGAAGGGTCGAGTAGCATGGATCCTTTACTTGTTCCGTATGGACCGATAACAAAGTGAAAAGCAAAGAAAATCAAGGAAGCTATGCAAAAACTTGTCCAAGCTACGTGGGCTGAAAGTCCGAGTGCAACAAGAAAGCCATTGACCTTCAAAATGGGTGTAAGAAAAGAAGAACCAATCTTAGTGCATTTGATTCAAACTAAGATAGAGGATGTTGAACCGGAAAGCCATGTGCACGCGCATGGCCTTAATCTTCTTGCGTGCGTAACACACAAATTGTCAAAACCCGAAGCTAAAGTTCATTGCCCATGCATGGCTCTCCGAATGGGCAGATGCGAGTTAGTTACCTACATGGTTTGGACTCCAATTGTAAAGTTTATCTATTTCCTTTTCTAAGTAATTTAGAGTTTCGTTAATTCCGCCTATATAAGGCATCTTGATTGTAAAAAACATTGAAGTTTGATTATTATTGAATTAATAAAGTGAAGATTCTCTCTCTCTCTCTCTCTCTCTCTCTCTCTCTCTCTTCGTTGAACTTTCAAGAACTCATCAAAGATTCAATAAATCATTGGGTTAATGTTCTTCAATCTGATTTTGGCTTTATTGGGGTGAGCATATCAATTTTTTGTGGGTTCCAATGTTCAGCCTTTAAGTTCACTGCCCAAAAATAATTAAAAATGGTTAAAGTGTATCAAACTACACAAAATATACCAAAAATCACCAAAACTGGAATAAAATGCACGGAATATACCGAAATGCTTCAAAAGTGTATCCAAATGCACGAAATGTAACAAAATGGTCCAAAATATCCCAAAATACAGTGTATAAAAGGACACCCGAATATAAAAAAATGAACATGTATAAAAACACGTCAAAATGTACCAAAATACACTAAATGTTTGAAAGAAAACGAAATGTACCCCAACAAACCAAAATATACCAAACTTTACTAAATTTGCTAAAAGACTCCAAAATATACTAAATTGCACGAAAGTCACCAATATGCATTCTAAATTGGGCAAAATGAACAAAACGGAACAAAATGAAACAAGTTGTGCTAAATGTATCAAAAAACTAAAAATATACAAAAATAAGCAAAAATGTACCAAACCACATGAAATGTACCAGAAGGAGCATAAATTAACCAAAATGCAAAAACTGTACCAAAGTCTTTATGAGCGGAATTCACCAGAAGGCGCCATAAATAGCAAAATGTACTTCAAAATACCAAAAAAGTGTTAAATATCCCAAAATGGTAAAAAAGTGTACCGAAACACACGAAATGTCCAAAAATGCTCAAATAGTACCACAATGTGTAAAAATTACAAGAATCCTAAAAATCAACCAATAGCACGTGAAATTTACATAAAAACCGAAAAATGTACTTAAATGCGAGAAACATTCCAAAATTTTATGAAATGAACCAAACATACATAAAATATAACAAAATGTACGAAAGTACAAAAACGCTCCAGAATATATGAAACTATGAATTTTACCAAAATGCACGAAATGTACAAACGCTCAAAATGTACCAAAATACGAAAAATGTATCTAAATTGATGTGAACCCACATAGCAATAGGAACTCGAGAACTCTCAAAAGATTGAAACGAACCCCAAGAAAGCTAAAATCAGATTGAAACTTGACCTAATTATTTATTAAATTAAAGAACCAAAGTTATTGATAAACCTTGACCCCGTAATTACAAAAATCACAAACCTTGCTATGTAAGTGTCGAACGCCACAAAGAGTATGAATTTTGATAAGTTCTAATTGAGTTCAATTAACAACGAGTAGAAATCAAATATCACTTTATTAATTCTCTCAAAATAATGGTTAAATTACTATGAAAGAAAGAAACCATATATATAGGCAACTCACAAAAACCCTAAGAAAAGCAAAATATGACTAGATAAGATCAAAATAATAGAGTTTGATTAATGTTCCAAAATCCTCAAAAATGTACAAATTGCTAAAATGTACCAAATGCACAGAATGCACCAAAAGGCTCAAAAATAAACCTAAATATGAACAATGTACCAAAAAGGCAGGATATGTACAAAAATGCTTGAAATGTACAAAAATTTACAAAAGGTAAAAAATTGCAAAATGTACAAAAATGCACCAAAAAATGAGTGAAATACAACTCATCGAAATTGGTAGATTGTATTAAAATTATCCAAAATGTATCAAAAAGCACAAAATGCATTTAAAAAATGAGTGAAATGTCTAAAACTCACCGAAATTAGCAAATTGTGTTGAAACTATCCAAAATTTATCAAATAGCGCAAAATGCACCAAAATTGTCAAAAACGTTTTTAAAAAAATGCACGAAAGTTCCCAAAATGTGCAAGTTGTACAAAATGGGGAAAATGTATTAAAAAATCATTAAAAAAATTACCAAAATGCATGAAATCTACTAAAATGCTCCAAAATTACCAAAATGATCGAAATGTATAAAAACACACCAAAATTTATCAAAACTTACAAAATGCACCGAAGCACATCGAACTACGAAAAATGAACCAAAATGAGCCCAAATGTATGCAACAGAATTTATCAAACTTCACGAAGTGTATTGAAGTACATCAAAATGTACCTAAACCTGCCAAATGTTGTGAAATGTGTACAAAAACCAAACAAAATGTACCACAACGTGTCAAATGTACCAAAGCTTGTCAAATGTTCAAAAATGCACCAAACTGTACGAAATAAAAGCGCTAAAAATGTATTAAATAAAAGGATTAATAGTAGAAAATTCGCTAAAAATGTTTCTACTTGCTATATAACCACATACCTATTGAAAATCGCAGAAAACCCCTACATTTGAATTATTCTGTGCGAAAAATTCCATACCGTCATTTACCATTAAAAATAGTATAAAAGTCGAAATTAAAAGGTAATAATTGCATTTTAGTATCTAAAATTTTTATTCTTTTACAATTATACACAAAAAAATTTCATGTACCACCCATAATTCCAAACTTTTAAAACATTATTTTCCACCCCACCCTACTTCATCTTCTTCCCCCAAAACTTTATTATTTTATTTAATCCCTTCCAAAACCCTCACCCCAAATTCATTGATGAAAAAAAAATAGAATACTTTTTGTTCCTGTGTGCATTGTGTGTACGAATGTTAAGTAGGGATTAAGTACTTGTTTGTAATTTGTGATTTCTTAGGGTTTTTGTTATGTTACATGTATTTGTTAGGATTTATTAATTGTTTTGGTGTTTTTGTGTTGTGTTCACATTGGAATTCCTATACGAATACTAGGAAGCACGTATTTACTTTTGGGGTCTCATTATTCAAGAATTATAGACGTAGATTAGGAAAATACGTGTAACATAACCAAAACCATAGGAACTCACAAATTACTAATAAGTACTTCATCCCTACTTGACATTCATGCACAAAATGCATGCAGGACAAAAAGTAATCTTTTTTTTTTTTTTTTTTTTTGTCAATGAATTTGATGCGCGCAATTTAAGAGGATTTTGGAAGGGATTAAATAAAATAATAAAGTTTTGGGAAAGAAGATGAAGTGGGGTAGGGGTGAAAAATAAAGTTTTAAAGGTTTGAAATTGTGGGTGGTAAATTAAAAAAATTAGATATAATTTGTAAAAGAATAAAAAGTTTAGATAATAAAATTGCAATTATTACTTTTTAATTTTGGCATTTTTACTATTTTAATGGCAAATTTGACGATGAGGGGTTTTCGCACAAAAAGTTTCAAATATGGGATTTTTTTTTTATTTTTATTTTTGTAATTCCCTATAGGTCCTTGCCAATGAAAACGTTTCTAGGAGGTTTTATGCTATTAATCTTAAAATAAACTATAACGTGGAAAAAGTACCAAAATACTTAGTGTGTACAAAAACAGGCCAAAATGTACCAAAGTCCATGAAATGTACCAAAATGTATTATAATGACTAAATTGCAAATATTGCGTTGAAACTTACAAAAATGTACCAAGTGCACGAATTGTATCAAAACGAACTGAAAAATGCAAAATATATGTGGAAAGTACCCATATATGCCAAAATGAACAAAACTGCATCAAATGTACCAAAAGCGTGAAACGTATCCAAAGGCGCTAGAATGTACCAAACTACATGAAATGTACCTAAATGCACCAAAATGTTCTAAAATGCATGAACTAATCCAGAATTCTTTAAAATATCCCAAATAGACAAAGCGTTGATACGCACCGAAACATAACAAAAGAGACGAAAAGTATCAAACGCTCCATAAAGTTTACCCAAATGCGCGAAATATACCAAAAGATCTAGATTTGCATAAAATGAAAATATGAATGAAAATGAGCGAAATATAACAAAATGCATGGAATGTACCAAAATGATCAGAAATGTATGAAAAATGTACCAAACTACACAAAAGGGCCAAAAATTACCAAAATGCTCTAAAATATACTAAAGTACGCAAAATGTAATAGAATACTAGAAATTTTTCCATAGCCTACCAAAATGGATCAAAGCTCAAAATGTTCCAAACTGCACAAAATGAACCAAAAGGATAAAAAATACACCAATTGTGAATATGGACCAAAATGTGCGGAATGTTCAAAAATGTACGAAAGTACAAAAACACTCCAAAATATACAAAACTACGAAATTTACCAAAATGCATGAAATGTATTGAGCCCCTGTTTGGTCTCTATTATTTGAAATTTTAATGGTTGGAATAGTATTTTTTGATAAATGCGTGGTTAAAAAAAATAAGAAAAAGATTTGGAATTACGGGTAATATTATTTTATTGGAAAATATATGATTGACAAGAAGAGAGAAAAATGAATTATAATTTTAATAGAGGTCAAACATGTGCTAAAACAATTTCATCAAAATGTACAAAAGTGTGTGAAATTAGAAAAATGTACCAAACTAGACTAAATGTACCTAAAGGCTAAAAAATATACTAAAATGCATAAAATGAAGAAAAATCCCATAAAATCTGCTAATCGCACGAAATGTTCCAAAACAAGCCAAAATATACAAAATTCATGAAAAGCTTCAAAATAAAAAAAAAAATAAAAAATAAAAAAAAATAGTGTGAAATGTACAAAAAGGCGGTAAAATAAACTAAACTTCACAAATTAAAATTGACAAAAAGGGCTTTGGTGCGCAAAATGTACCAAAACGCTCCAAAGTTCACAAAAATGCACAAATTTAGCATAAAAACACCATCAAATGACATTTTCTCATAACATGAATTGCCTTGAAATATTGGTAACCTAGCAGAATAGTTTTTCCATACCACATAACATTCCACATCACATGAATTGCCTTGAAATATTGGTAAATATCAATCTTGAACGTCTATGCTAATTAATTAATCGTGGTTGACTGATGATAAGGTGAAAGGAAGTTTTATTTTTTCTTATTCTGATTGAATCAGGATTATCACAATATTTGTTATGTTATCGTACATGGAAACCTAATGATTTAACACTAAGGGAAAGAATTGGAAATTCGAATTCACAATAGACCTAGTCCAAGTAGGAGATTCTAATAATTATACCCTAGGCCAATAGTTGGGTTGGCTTAATTTTACAGTAAATATGTTATTATGGGCCAAAATCAATTAATTGTCTAATGGGTGCATTGGGTTAGAGGAATTATATATTAATATATAGTTCAGGTTTTAGGATTTATGGAATTTCGTGAATACATTCTTGCGTTACCACGAGAGAGACATAACCTTAAACCTAGTCTCCTAAAAGTCAAGATCACCTTTCGTCACCAGTTGTTGCTTGATCATTAATGCGTTGGTCGAAATATCAATTTGTCTTTTTCCTGTGAATTTCTGTTACAGGTTGAACATCTGGAGAAATGAGTATAGTGTGATCGTGGTAGATCAAATTCAGAGTTGTCCCCATGTGTGGATATCACCGAATGTTTACCTTATGTCATGGATTATATCTAAATACAAATCTGATCTGACTTTCGAGTATTGAAACTTGTTTAATTTTCATTGTACATGTTTAAGCTTTGGATTTAGAGACTAAGTGTTCAGATAAAATTATTAGTAACTTTTTGTAATAAATAGTTTTGAATCACATGAAATGTATGGTTAATAGATGAGTAGTTATAAATGTGAAGTTGAATTTAATATTTGTCTTTGACTAGATATAATAATAATGATTTTAATAACTTTTAATGTTTTATAAATAGAAACAAATTATAAATTTTAATGGTGCAACAGAAATTCTAAATATATATTAGGGAAAATTGCAGCCACGGTACAAAACCTTTTTTAATTTTCGTAGACTTTAACCCAAACCTTTGTTTTATGCTATCGGAGGTATCAAATCTTTCAAAAATATGCACCGAAGGTCCAATCTGACAGAATCCGTTAGTTTATCTGTTAGTTGA
>CAIGRN010099320.1:0-15475 GCA_903798345.1 Fraxinus anomala
GCGACAGCTTCGTTGGGGACAACGCGTACTTGGTTGAGTCGCCAATGTCCCCTAACAATCTGTCATACGTGTCATATATCTCGCTGTAGTTGTAGTTCTTGTACTTCACGTACTTTGGGTTCTCCTGCATAGACGAGGTAGAAGACAAATAACGTTGGAATCCGAAAAAAGTAATCACTGGTACATTTATATGTATCAATTATTTCAAAAAATTACGTCCGTTTGGGAATGCAAGCAAAACATATTTACGACATGCCGATTGTTATCAAATATTCTACATAATTGGGGGATGCTATTATTTACCGTTCATAATATTCAATCAATACAAACACAACCAACATCATCGTACACTACAAATAGCAACGCGAAAATGTGAACCTTGCGATCTAAAAATTATTCCAAGTATCAAAAGTGGAACGAGTCCAGTGTGCAATGTTTTACTGCCTAATACATCAGGGATAATGATTTGGTGCAGACAGATGTGAACGAATACCTTAATTTTTGCTTCCCACCAATGGTCTGGGGCGTGAATTCTTCCGGTACCCGAGCGGTACTCAATTCCAGTGCATCGCAACAACTCAAACAGGTGTTTGTGATCCATGCGCAATTTATTTCAATAGTTTTTCATCTACGATGTAGTCCAGTCCTTCCCGATCGAGGCGTTGAACATGTCTGCTATACGATTCCATCCTTTCGAGGAGAAGCATTTGCATCGTCGGTGGCCTTTAGCTATGACAAGTTTACAGGTTTCGATGAATACTTTGTGCTCTGGCTGGTTCCACATCGCCGTCTTACGTACCACGCCCTGGGGTGCCTGCAAATTGGAAGCAGCAGGGTGCAACATATCTGGGATTCCACTTGTGAACCGTTGCCATGGGAGAAAACTGGGATAAGAGTCAAGGAATATTGACTACAAAGGAATAAATGACAAGGCAAAAGCAATTTCCGTCTACATTAAAGGGGCAAATTGGAGTTCTATCCATGTGTAGAAAATGATTATAGTGGTTTATTTGTAGCACTACCAAAGGAAGACATTACCCCAGTCAAGGACAGGAATATGTAAAGCCTCATTTCAATAGACCCCTACTAAGACATTTACATCTGATTCAAATTTAGAAAAATACAAATGAAGAATCCGTGCCTTTCATTTTAAGGCCAGAGGCAATATCTGCCGTTGAACTCAAATTAATATTGTATTCTGATCACAAAACTTCATGATGCATTATAGTACAATTTCTTTGGCAGCAGATAGATGGTAAAATAATAGTAGAAATAAAAACTAGAATCTAGTGAAGGATGTTACATGTGAATGAGAAAAAATGACTGTATTTGAAGTGTTCAAATTGAAACAACAGAAATCAGAGAAAACAATTTGTACCAAACAGAATTGCACAGAATGTTTAGACATAGAGTTCAACCAAAGATATAATATAGGTAAAGAAACATGGCAGAAGGCAGGTCTGAAAGTATTCTAACGCGACGGCAGAAGTCGTTTTCCATGGAAGCCAGTCACAATTTCGTGCTTCACGCCGGGTTTGTAGCCTGAGAAAGCTCTGGATCGAAGTCGGGAACAAAGCGGAAGAGAAAAAATTGAAATATCTCCACAAAATCGGACACAGCGAAGGTGAAAAATTTCTTGGGTCTTCGATTGGGAAAGTTGAAAATGAAGCCGTATGTATACTGCTCATCCAAAGCCGTTCTGGTTTTTACCCTTGATTTGGTCCAGAAATATCCAGTCGTTGTGAGCTTCGCAGATGGCTGTAAATTATGTGGAAGAGTAGGTGGAAATGGGTTAGGTGAAATGAGTGAAGATGCAATTACAAATGGGTGCAAAACTGAAAAAAAGTTACAACGGGAGGAATGTCTAAAAGATTGGAATTCTTACACAATTTTTGACTTTAGGGTTTGTTGTCAGTCAACACTATTGGGAAATTAGTTTTTGGCCAAAAAAAGGGTTTCGAACAGGAGTTTAATGATTCCTATATCTTGATTAAGTCAAGTGGAGTATGGCAGAATACTCTTAATAAGAGGTCATCTATGTAAGTGTGAAGTGGGGCTGCTTCAGTGAGAATTTCTCGATACTACAATTCTCTAAACACTTAGAAACAAAATGGTGGTTCAGGGCCAAAATGAACCAAGTCGAGAGAACTATGAACGGATTATGAAAGACATCTGTGTGAGTATTGTTGTTTTGGCTTACACTAATGGCTGAATAGTTCAAGATATCACAAGGAAGACATCTGTGTGAGTATTGTTCTTGACTTACACTAATGGCTAAATGGTTCAAGACATCACGTTCACCAATTAGCCAAGTAAGTCCGATAGTATTTCACTAAGGGAAGTTCAAAATCGGAAACTACCTAACCTAATACGGTGTTTTTCCGCTCTCTCTCTACAATGCATCATAATTTCACATTGCATATGTATATTCGAATTTTCATTCATGTAGAGGATTGTTAGAAATTGGTTCAAAAGATTGAAAATTTGGTTAAGTGTCAAAAGCAAAAACTTGAAAAAGTGACTTTCGTGTCAATTTCGATCAAATATTCGAACTTGATTTATGGTCAAATTACAACAGTAAATAGACCAACTTATTCTACTCATCGAGTAGATTTTCGTGATATATTTTGAATGTCAAAATCAATTCCGAATGAATGAGAAATTACAGTCCAATGTTGGGAAGAAAATAGAGGAAACTGTCGAAAATTGGCTTAAGTGTGTTGCTAGCCTGATGCTGGACTGTCGCTCAAGTGATAGGCTAGGGACAAAGTCACTGCTTTTATCGGTCGAGCGAGGCGATGGCGATAGCAATGACAATAGGCCAGCGATAGTGAATAGTACGACGTTGGTGCGACCTTTGGCAAGAGTTGCTGAGTTTGGGACACGATACTTCATTTACAACCCCTCATCCTCTATATAAAAGAACCATTGGATGTCCATTAGGCATTCTATACCATATTTGCATTAAGTATTGCATAAAAACTCTTGCAAATCACTTTCAAATTCATTCAAAGTCGTTTTCTTCTTTGTAGAAAGAAACTTCGTCAAAAGTTCGACGCAACTTGTGGTTTGAAGTACTTCAAACCACAAGTTGAATCCGTTGTGCAGTGATCCATGAGCACTGTTGCAAGGCAATTTTGTCTTAAGAAAATAGTAAAAATTACTTATTTCGAATTGTTCTTGTTCTTCTTTTTATTCTTATTCCCTTCTTGATTTTTATTTTTTGATTTTCGTTTGTAGTTTACATACTACATTTCCAACCCATTTTTATAGTGTATAATCACGCTTCTACGAATTAAACTTTACTTTTTGTTTGTTCGGTATACAACAACCGTTTCACCCGCACTTATATTTAACTCGCGTCGCCAACATCTATCATGTAGACAAAGATCGTCATGTGATTTTGATTTTTCTAGTGCATCATGCATATTTGATATTTTTAGTAATTGTCAAATTTGGCCAAAATTTTAAGTATTTATATTCTTTTGAAAATATTGCAATAAAAAATATAAGTCACTTCTAACTAAAGCTTAAAATGCAATTTGCACCCAAATTCAACAAAATCTTGCAGACATTATTCATATATTTTTCATACTTTTTTCAGGATTTCAAATACGAAAACTTTCATTAAAATTAAACGTGAAATGAAATGAAATGAGGTAAGCAATTGATCAAATCCTAATCGACTGGGAAGTAGCGGGAGGACTAGAGCGGGTTATAGTCCTATCTCAGTGATTATACAATGTGATTAAGACATGTTATTATTGTTTCTTTGTGGAAAACTTGAATATCATTCTCCTTTATGTAATAGTTTTTGCTCCTGCTACTTAAGTGTGGCATGATAAAATTGTGGTGAGTATGTCGTGATTGTGAAATATAGGGCTATCATTTATAACAATTATATGTATTACCATCAAGGGTGTGTGATGAGTTGTTTTTACACACTTAAAATGACCTAATTATTGATGAATTGAGCAAATTTCTATTTATAATTGTGTAATTTGTGTTTTTATAAGTAAAAATCACCTATTGAAGGGGACCAAACTAAAAGGAAGAGAAAATGAACAAAAGCGTACAAAAATGTGAATTTTGGGGACCAAGGTGCACAAGTGTCAAAAGTTACAGGATCTTGGACGCAATTTATGGAGGGAATGATTGAAATAAAAGTTAAAATCTAAAGACCAAAATGTATAAGATCAAGTTGAAGGACATAGAGTGCAATTATACAGGGGCTGAGCTATAAAAAGGAAAAGATGAAGTGGCGTGCATGTGGATGATCTTGCACGCAAGTGGGAGTGGCCCAGTTTTTACCCTAGAGCATTTTGCTCACATGGCGCGACTGTCTTTTCGGTTGGGCTTGTTTCATGCATTTGCTAAAATTATGGGGCTCTTTTATGGAATTATTGGGCACATTTTAGGGTTTTAAAAGAGGAAAATTCTCTCCATTCTTCATGCTCTCTTTTTTTTTTTTTTTCATTTTCTTTCAGTTTTGGGGAGAGAAAAGGGGATGAACTAGGGCACAAAAAATGAGAAAATCAAGGAAAGTAGAGAGATTTTGGAAAATCAAGCCATTGGAACCTTCAAAAATCCAACCAAAAGACGGTTTTATCTTTAATCTTGTTTTTCATCCATTATGTCTCCAATTTGTAATGTATTGTATGAATCTTCTCATTTCTTATAATATGTATAAAATGTGTTAAGTTCTTGTTGTTGGGATGATTGATTTAGCTTAACCCAACTTCATTGATTTCAATACTTGCTCTTTGATGTTAAAATACTTATTTTCATGTGTATTTACTATTATATTTCATGCTATTCATTTATTTGGCCAATAAATATTTGTGTCAAATGATTTGTGCATCATTCGAGAGAAGATTGTGTATTTTAAACCAATGAGTAAATACCGCAAGTTTTTGTATGAGATAAAGATATACTTTAATTCTGGCTGATTCATTGAGCTATTTTCACAAAGATTTAATATTATTGTTTGGTTTTAATTGTCATACAGATATAGTAGGTTAAACCAATCAATTAGAGATAATTTCACTCGAGAGAGGTAATTAGCAAAAATCGAAAATCGAGTCTAACATACAAATTCAATAATTTGTTAATTTGCATGTAGAGAAATTAATTAAGCGATGATTTAGCGAAATCATGAATCCCAACTACTTTATCCTCCTATTTTCCTTAATTTCTAGATTTCTTATTTTCGTAAAGTTTTTAATCATTTCCTTTCTTATTTTCAAAAATTAAAATCTTAATTTTGTGTGTTTTATTGCTAGAGTTAAATTAAATTTTGTGTAATTAAAAGTAAACATTTTTTAGAGATCGACTCAGACTCACAATCTACTTTATTATTTGAACGTGACTCGTGAATTTGCGGTAAGTAATTCTAGTGAACAAGTTATTAGCGTCATTGTCGGGGAATTATTTTTTTATTTTGTTTGCTCTTTCTTTGTATTTTTTGACTATTCCCACAGCTTTAATCTACATTGTGTTTGGTATTCTTTCCCTATACTTTTCAGTTATATATGCATGATTTCGACGATAGTAAAGTAACAAAACTGTTGCAATGACTAATCTCTACATGGACTATGAAGCTATGCTTGGAGGATATCAAAGTTGTGATATTTGTTACACGATGCATTATACTGTTTATGCTTGTACTTACGCACCGATTCATTCATGTTAAAACTTTTTAAGTTTAGACAATATTTGAAATGTCGAAAACAAACAATTAACAAATCTAATTAGGGGTATATGTTCGTGGGAGATTTTGTACCTGACGATTGGACTCGATTTTACTCTTTATTTTAGGATATTCATTAATTTCTGCCAGGTCAAGTAAAACACATCTTATTTATTCAGTTTGCTTCATTATAGATTTGACGCTTTCAACATGACTTTTTCAACGTATTTGTATCATTGGGTTCACTGTCAAACCTTATACATTATCTTTGAAAGAAATTCATCGTTGGTTGAAGAGAAGAACAATTTGTAGATGCATTGTATCACTCCAAAAAAGAATATAACTTTAGTCTAAAAACTTATTCTTGTCCGATAGGTTAACAATACACTTCAAAGAACAACTAATTACATAAGAAAGTAAAGAATGCAGCTCTAACCTCTCCTAACCAAACAAAAGCTTCAAAAATGTAACCTAAAAATATTAAAAATAAAAAATCATCCCCCGTATCCATAAAGTTGCAAGAGCAATATAAACACCTAAAGATACCATTTTTTTTTTTTTTAACTAAACTACTGACTCAATAACTATTTTTAGTCCAGCTTAATCTTATAAAATAAATAATTAAAAGAATAAATAAAAGACAATAAGCGTAGACAAATGCCACGTTTTGCTAGCATATATGAAAATATATCAGGATAAATTCAATTTCAATTTCTAAGAAGCAAATTTCAACAGTAGTTTATACATTTGATCAATAAATTACCCTAAAAAATCCAACCTGACAAACCAGACCGTAATGGATATGAAGAATCGGGTAGAACTGTCGACTTTAAAACTTAAAAACAAATTCATATGAACATTGAATCAGGACCTAACCCGCAATTCATTCAAACAAAAAAATAAATCGGACTTCAGGATTAAACAAAATACCCAACTCAAGAATCTTATTTTTCCCACAAAATTCGCCAAATTATTTTGCATAAACATGAAGACAAAACTCGTAAAAATGGTGAATGCAGTGGACTAGGGGTCTGTACATCGAAGATCTGCGCATATGCATCTGAAAACCTAATTTACAAATGAAATGGAATGGACCTAATTTATCAATTTTTTAATTAAAAAAATCGTAGTTGACGTAATTTACCCCCCAAAAAAGGTGGAAATTACACCAAGCTCTGTTTTTTATGTTACATTTTCAAAAATAAAGTTTTAAACTTTTTTTTGTACAAAAATTAGGTGATAATTCAGTTTTTAACAATAAATAATAATACTAAACTTAAATTAGTCTACACACCTACCCCACCCCATCCCCTATACCATCCACCTTCAAACCTTAAATCATTTTCATCCTTTCCTTTCTCTCTCTGCATTCGTTCTTCTATATTCTGTCTCTTCACAATCTTTTCTCTGACAACACAGTAGGTTTGACAACATAGCACACAACACAACACCACACCACACCACACCACTAAGTTAGGTGAGGCGCTATACAGCACTGCAGGGCACAGAGGGATAATTTGACCGGCAATGTTTGTCCATAGTTTGTGGACTGTGGTTTGTGGTTGAAAAGGGTGGAAGATTTGGCAGAGGCAGTGTGATAGAGATGTGGGTCACGATGTATGATAATGGTGGTGGTTGAGTCGCAGTGATAGGTTTGGAGATACTGTTGCTCGTGAGAGGAAATTTGATTTTAGTGTTGGTGGTGGTGGTGGTGGGGATACAAATTTAGATCCTACTGCAATTGGTGGTATTTGTGGTGTGGTGGTGTTTGCAAGTGGTTTTTTGCTGTTAGTAGCATTTTGTGGTAATGCTGGCGGTGGTCGCTGTCATCGTGATTGTTGTGAAGTAGTGGTGGTTTTTGGTGGTGGATATTGGTTTGATTAAAATGGTGGTGTTGCTGTCGGGAGGTAGTGGTGGTGGCGGTGGTTTTGGCGGTGGTGGTATTAGCGACGGTACGATTGGAAGCAATTTGGTGTCACAAATAATTTGGTTGATTGTGATCAATAAATTGATTAATATATAATCAATGAAATAGATAAATTGTGACAAATAATTTGATAATTTGTGACCGTATAAAATTTATGACTTACAAAATTTATAATTTGTGATTGATAAATAAATTTTTATCTATGAATATTTTGATTTGTGGTCATGAACAAATTATGACCTATAAAATTTTTTATTTATGACCATTAAATAATTTATGACATATAAAAATTTTTATTTGTGATCGATAAATAATTTGTAATCAATTAATTCGATAATTATAACCAAATTGTAGAGAATTATAACTTTTATATATTTAATTTATAAAATCTATTTTCAATTAATTATTTCATAAATAAAATTTAATTAATATCTGATTTTCTAAGTTTTAAACTTTATTTCTTATTTTAAAATGAGTGATACTTAATCTCTTAAATGTGAAATTTGTGAAAGAGACTAAAATCTTCCCTCTAATCTTGAACCAGAGATGCGGGCCCCTGTCACTAGTTATGAAAATTACCTTTATTAAACTTCTAAGTACAAGGCGTAAACGCAATTTAGATAAGTTCGATCTGTAAAAACTGTGGAGCTTCCAAGTACTTGAGCACTAGTTGAGTTAAATAATATTTATTCAATAAATACTAAATGGAGTTCTTTTCACTTCCTATTTTCCAAATTTCCATGTTGTTGCAAGAAAATTGGACAAAAGGTCAATTCTTAGCTAGTGTTAGACAAAACTATCAAATCAAACCAAATCAATCCAGACCGAACTCAAACCAAATCAAACGGTTCTTTTTAAGTTAAATACTCGAACGAGTGTTTGAATTGAGAATCGACGAATTTGGTTCGGTTCTCAGTTTCAGACCAAGAACCAAATAACTAAATCTCCCTAAATTTTTTTATTTTTTATTTATCTTAAATAAGTCAAATTATTTTATTTTTTAAAACAAAATTTGCTAACTAATTAATTTAGTTTAAACCCAAAATATGTTTTTCCTATTTCTAATTTTCAGTCAAGCTCAATCTAAACAAATTGGCATAAGTTTTACCCATATTTTACCGTGGTGCCGTTTCTGTCGTTCTGGAGAAATTGAATTGGAAGATCGGCTATACCTCTCTTCACTATTATAAGCTCACAATCTTCCTCTTTCTGTGAGTTTAACAGTCAAGCATATGAAGAATTCAACAAAGATGGATACAAAAGATATTACGGAATTGGATTATATTACATTGTAAGAGTTAAAATTGAACATGTCATAATTAAATTAATATAGATTTTTTATATATATTGTACGGAATTCGGGAACCGAACCAAATCCAAACGGTTCAATGACTAAATTTGGACCCGACGATTCCACTTACTAAATACCCGAAAATTCGGGTTAAAACCAAACCGAACCGAACCATATCTTGCCAATCTTAGCTGTGTTTTAAATTTTTAAACAAATGTTAATGATATATTTGGTAAACTAGTTTTGACACGAGCCAAAGCATCGTTTGCTTGCTTTGCTTCATTATTATTATTTGTTTCAATTTAAAACTTACATATGAAAAGACAATATTCATATTATATACCATCAACTTCTATGGGTTCGACTTCGGCAACGCAAAAAAATCGACAAACCTCTTCATTATCCTCGATTCAACTTGTGTTGCAGATAAAATCATTCCCCAGAAAATAAATGATCAACAACAGAAGAATATAACCTCCAATACAAGATCATTATAGCTTCTTAAATGGCAGAACCTCGTACAATAATACAATTACAAACCATTAATGATTACAAGAGATAACTTGCATGCAGTGGGTGGCATTAATATCGATTGGCATCTAACAATCACTGAAACTGTGTAGATTAGAGGCACATAAATGAGTTCCGACAAGTAGCATGTCGGATAAGAAAGATTCAATACAATTGAACATTATTTAAATCTTATTTATAGTATGATCGGATCGTGTTTACTACTGACCACTAAACATTACAACATACTCTAGTGAGCTTATTCTTCAATATAGAGATAGTCTGATATACATGCTGAGATTGACAGAAGATAGGGAGCAATAATTTGAGGAGCTTAATTATCCGACATGAAAGTGTTTGTAATTAGAGGCATTTTCTTGAACTGCTATCTGCATTCTTCCTCTGTCATCAACATTCCCACAAATTTGATTTCCTATCCTGCTTGACCCTCCTTCAGTTGAGTGAGAATTAACTGAATTTTTCCTTCTTCTTTCGTTGTGTCCAGACAGACGTCTCCGGCAACTTCTTTTCGCTTCGTCAAATTCCGATACCTCGTGAAATCTGCAGCAGAACCATTACTTAAAATGGTAGAGAATGTGTCCATCCAATGAGAATTTTTAATTGATTAGGCTTAGTTTGACGGATTATAAGCAACTAGATGAAGATGTAACAGAAGTAATGAGCCTCCTAGTCATAACTTTGCATAAGCAAGAAAAATGAAAGAAAACAAAAAGCAGCCATATAAGTAAATCATTAAGTTTCAAAATAATCTTTTCTGTGCTAGTTGAAGTCATCATCATCACCAAATAAGTTACTTAAATCTATACTTACATTTATTGTCCCAAGTAATTCATTATAAGAAAAAGGCAACCTACTAAGCAAAAAGTTACTTTTGAACTTCCCCTTTTTGGCGGGGATTAAAATCAGATTTTTAGTAGATTTTGATAGAAAATGAAATTTATAGTTGAAAAGTTGTGAAACTCATAAAATATGTGGTTAAAATTAATGGTTGACATTGACTTAAAAATCTAGTTTTTCAAGATGATATGTACATGGCGGGGAGAAAATTAAGAGGTCGCTTCTAACCACATAAACATGACTTATTAGAGAGTGCTGTCATACCTGCTGCACTGCTGGCAAAACCTCTGCCGGATTCCCGCAACAATGGCCACTGCCGCCTTCGCGTGCTGCTCGCAGACCCTATGCCGCCGATGGTAAGTCTTAGCATCAGTTAGATCCACGGTGCACTTCTCGGCTTGGCAACACCTCATTGAACTCGCGCCACCACTCGAACCCTTCTTCGTCGCTCCAGAACCCCCACCCTTCTTCTTTTTATCATCCTCAGTTGCAGTAGACATAAACTCATCGTCCTCCATGCTATCGTCCGATTCCATAGCCTCTTTTTTCATCTTCTCTAATTTTAAAGATCGAATAGAGGAGATATTGGGTGGTGGGGCGATGGGAATTTAGAGATGCGAGATGGAAAGCTTGAGAGGGATATTTGAGGACCACAAACTCCATTGTTTTGTTGTGATGTGTTGTGTGTATTAGAGGACGAGGAATGTCAAAAACAAAAGTATATATTCATAGCCTGTACGTGGGGAAGCTAAGGGGACTGGGGGATTGTCTAAGAAAGCTAAGTGGCCCAACAAATTTATAGCTTCAGAAGTTAACTCTAAGCGTTGTTTGGGGATAGATTATATTCGGTTTAAATTATAAATAAATAGAAATAAGTGGTTGTTAAATAGGTAATACATGTGGATCTTGCGAAATTTATAAATAAAAAATAGATTTAGTCGATTGCGTTTATAAATTAAATAGTTTCCAAACAAGTCTTCTCTCCAAAAAAATGTTTTTAAGACTATTAAAAGTTGTTTTTCCTTTTGAAATTTTAGTACAAATATTTCTTTTTGCCTCCAATTTTATATTAGGTATTGCATCTATTCTTTGATCATCCACATCGTTCCTTTTCGATACTTGTATCCTTTCTAAACATTCTTAATTAGGTTCGTTTCTTTCAACTCTTTCGCGCTCTCATTTTCCTTCCAACTGTATTCAATAAAGCCAACAAAAAGTTTAGGCACAAAAGTTGGCAAGCGAAGAATAGTTCATAACCAGCTGCACGAGGTTACATATACGTGGTCCCCCAATTAATTCTCATAAAGTCGAAAAATAAAAGGTTAGGAGAGGGTGTATTAGGTAAGGCCCGGGATTGGTGGGCCCTCAAGTTAATTATGGGGATGGAGGTTAGAACATTTCCAATCGTAGTGTAAAATTTGATGTAAATTGATATTTTCAAAATTATTTTTGCATCCTGATTTATATTTTAGTGGATCTAAATTCAAATTTTACTTCAATAGAAATATCTACATTCACTTTTTACCTCTTGTTGATGTAAAAGAAGATGTAACATTTTATTTATTTTTTGCTGAAAATGCAATTTGTATTTTCTTTGCACCTCTCAATTGGAGAGGTTTTCGATCACTTTGAAAATTTAAATCACAATTTAAATCTTTTTACACAACAATTGGAGATGCTCATATGTTGCATATTAAGGATCCTTCTTGTGAATGAGACTTTTTTTTTTGTAGATGGATTTTTATTATCAATCATGTTACAATGACAGATGGGTTGATATAATGTCAAATGACATTCTATTATTAGACTATTTAAAACACAAACAATTTTTTCATCCAATCTTCTACTGTCATCTATAATTCGTCACTGCATTTATCAAAATCTTTCTCACAAAGTGGCATAATCCTTTGATTATATGTGGGGACATTCACAGAAGGTCCAGGGTGCAAATTTTTTATTGGTTTGTTCGAAATTTTAAATTAATTTGTAATTTCCTGTGCTGAATTTTACTGCATTGAATCAACGAAAGATTCAAACGTGTTTAGATGTATATTTTTTGAGATGTAGTGACCAAATTTTGTTGTGTGAGAAGGTATGATTCCTATTTAGGGTGGTGGGGGAGTCTAATAGAAGAGTCCAAAATGTTGAAGCTCTTGGATGTAATTGGTAATGGTAATGCAAAGCTTTGTACTCTTATGGGTCCAAGTATGCTTCATGTCGTATGGTTCGATCCTTGCATAGTTTCTATATACTTTAGGAATTATACAGAAAAGGTACAATTTTTAGTTGTCTTGTTTAGTTACGTTTAATTCAACATATCAAATATGTCATCTATAATAGATGTTTCTAGTGATGTAAACTCCTACCAATTTTGTACACGTACAATCTAATTATTAACATGCTTTGAGGCTGGACAAGACTAACTAGTAATACTGGGCTAGCGAGAACACAATATATAATTTTTTTTTCGTTTTTTAATTAGTAGAGGCTGCAGGGCCGATCATGAGGCGAGGCGGATAGGCCCGCGCCTCAGGCCCAAAACTGGAAGGGGCTTCATTTTTCGGCCCAATTTTTTATTTTAAAATATTAAATGGTAAACGGACCGGCCTTGATATCTTCCCCTCTCATTTCATTTCCACTCCAACTCTCCAACAGTGAACCATTGTGACGTTGTGTCGACGGCGACTGTGAGTCGCTCTTCGAGGTCGAGAACTTTTTGAGCTCAGTTTCGTTCAATGAACTTTGCGAAGCCCTTTTAAAATTAGCAACAGCGACAGGTGAAGGAGCGGGAGCCGGGCCGATTGGAGCTGGCAACGGTGCATCTGAATATTCCCTTGTTTGAATTAGCCTTCGGAGGTCGAAGTCAAGTGCGGGAACTGGTTTGAGAGTCGGGTTAGGGTTCGAATTCGGGTAAAGAGAAGCTTTGAAGCCATTGTTGAAGAAGAAAAGACAAGATTTTAGCTCTCAACATTTTCAGTACAAGAACACGAGGGTAAGTTGTGTAACTCTTTTCCCTTAAAAGTTAGTAGTGAGACACTGAGATTGAGCGAATGGGGCAATACCCAACTCTTTGCAAGTCAGACTGGTTAGGTGATTCGCTGGAGGTGGAATAGTGGGTCAGGATCCAACGCTGGAATAATAAGGAGTACTTTGAATTTGACTTAATCAAATCCCTAATTTTCACTTTGGATTGATTTTCAGCATATTTCATAACGATTATTTGACTTCAATCCTCCGTGTTCAATTTTGATTTCAAGTTTGTGAGATGTGACTGTGGAATTTTCAAGGGTGAGATTCCATAATTTTTGCCAAATGTCTACTTCTCAACTAAGCAATGGCTTGCTCTAACTTGATATTAAAAATGTTTGAAACCTTGTCGATTTATATAATTGTGGTCTAGTCAGCTTATATGAATGATTATCCTATCATGTAGGATCAATTGCACAGGCGCACGTAGTAACTATATTGAAAACTTTAATTGTGGGATGATTGAGATATTGTGTAATTATTTTTTAGGCTAATCATTGGGCATTAGATATAGACTCGTAAGCATAATATTAGGCTAATCATCGATTTTGTTACTTTATAATATAAATCTTTTGTTCTTTATATTAGTTTGTTTTTCTATTGTTCAATGTTAAGTTAGCAATATGTTGCATAATATCCTGTTAAATTTTACATTTACGTTGATTTGGAGAGCCCAATNTTGGACAAGTTCAATTTACTATCACAAAATCTGAGCTATCGGACCGGCTAGAATCCAATATTTCTTGTTACCTTTTAAGTGGGAGTTACGATCGTCAGTTACGCAGATGATAAATTTCTTTGGTCAACCACAACGCTTAATATTGTTTTAGGGAAATTTGTACCCGTGGTCGCCAACCTTTAGCACTTGTCACACTCGGGTTTTCATTCAATTTTTGGATATCTAGGTCTCCAAACATCGATTTTCAATACAGAAAGACCATTTTGAGACAAATTGTCAAAAAGTCCATAAATAAGCTTGCTTGTAAAAAATTATAATGAAGATGAGTAATTGGTCTCATAAAATATGTGAACAATGACCGGATATTAATTGCGAATTTGTAATTAAAATTAACGTTTGACTTTAAATTGGTGCTTATTTTTGTTTTATTATAAGTTATTAAAATTATAATTTAATAAAATATATAATTAAAATTAAAATTTTAACTTTAATCTTTAAATTATAAATTATTATAATTCCTTCCTGCACAATAAAATAAAACAATAAAAAATTTGCACATCATGGTACCTTCTTTCTCCAATCAATCATGCTACATTTATACTCTTTCTTATACCCCATCTTTACACTTTCACATTACAACATTTGCACTCTTAATTTTGAAATCATCAATCACATCGCTGCACAAATTCCTTTCACATAGGAGGGAATGTCAACCAAATTGTCATACAAAATGTATATATAGCATTATTCTTCTCCAATTGCTTAATGCAACACCCCACACCCATGCTCACGGGGTTACATAATACTACCCCTATTTTTCTATTATTTTTTATTTTATTAGAATTAATTCTTGATACCTTGCATATATACCCTCATTCTAGTTGTTGTCAATTATTCTACACCAAAATTATTTTTTGGCTAAATAATATGTTTCTTATATTGATGGCATAATACAAGTGATATAAATGGTATAATCAAAATGACAATGTGAAAAAGTAGGGAAAAAAAATAATATTTACTGAAAGATGATAAGAGGACATAAGTTATGCTGAACTATTAACATCTAAAATGTTTCACTAAAAGTAATATTATTTAGTTTTTTTCAAAAACTTCAAAGAGAAGTCTAGTATATATGCACGCTGGCGGATACTACTAAGTCGAAAAGAAACAAAATAAAATTGAACAATATTCTTCAATACTACATATCTTTTTTTTTTGTTGGAACACCATCAAAGCCTAGATGGGACTTTTAGGATTTCACCTAGAACAATTGGGGGAGAGGGCGTTACAGTGTTTGGAATAACGTTACAATTTCTATTTTATACGAAAAATTAAAGTACAAATGGGAGAAGGATGTAGAAGCCTTACCTTCTGATACGAGATTGCATTAATAATTATTTTAAGTGGACAACTGAGATCGGAACTACCCGGGATACGCCCCACGTCAACCGCGTACGACCATCCACCCGGTAAAACATAAATGTTACACATTTT